>CM075748.1:36607949-36740449 GCA_037974335.1 Prionace glauca
CACACACACACACATACTGACATACATGCACACAGACACGTACACATATTTAACTGAAATTCTATTCCTATCCAGTCCAAAGATGTGCGGGTTGGGTTGATTGGCCATGCTAAGAAATTGCCCCTTAATGTCCAGGGATGTGTAGGTTAGAGGGATTAGTGGGTATAATATGTAGGGATGTGGGGGTAGGGGCTGGGTGGGATTGTGTTCGGTGCAGACTCGATGGGCCGAAGGGCCTCTTTCTGCGCTGTAGGGCTCTATGGTTCTATCTCAAAGTCACTCATAAATACAGGACAATACTGGAGAAAAAGCCCAGAGGCATCTCAAACCCTCAAATTTTCCTGGTAAGTTAAGCGAAACTTTTGAGAATTTTCAATATGGCTTGCATTTTGATGTGTTTGTTGTGTTTTTAGCTTTATTGACAAATCTCATTGAGGGAGAAAATGGTCTTTAGGAACAGTGTGAAGGAATATTTGATTGGTGACTTTTTGTGCTGTTTCATAATTGGTCAAATCTTTGACTGTTTGTCTTGCTGCCAATTGCTCTTTCCTTATTGATGCGGTTGGCTTGCTGTTGACCCAGCAGGCACTTGGTAATGTAACAAGTAGGAAGTTAACTGAGGCATTCAGAATGTTTGGATCTGAGAGGCTTTGAAATGTTCCTCCCCGGTAAGAATGGAGAATGGGCTGGGACGCAAGGGCTCGGAATATAGATTCCCCAATGCCGACCACCTCTGCCAACAAGAACCTGACGCTCAGCCAGATTTCCCTTCACTGCAACGGGACTGGGGAATCCCAGCCGCAGGCTGGATCGGACAATCCCAGTCACGGGAGAGGCCGGGGAATCCTGGGATTCACAATTCACTGTCTCCATCATCAAGCTTGCTGAGGTATCATTCTAACGCTCTCTGGCTTCATTATCTTCAGGGACCTACTCAGGTCCACTCTTCACCTGTGAATCGAGGTGGTATGTTATCGGGTCATGGGCAAGGTAATATTGGGCCGTAGCTTCTGAGTTCCAGGGCAGTACAACTGAGGGATGCTGGGGAACACCCCCTGCTTTGGAAGTAAGGTTTGCACGGCAATTGCCTGGTGAACGCAAACTTCCGACAGGCCCTTCATCCAGAATCCAACCGAAAATGCGATTTAAACCCTTAACTTTGGATAGGCCCACCTGTGTGTTACAGCAAGAAGAAGTGAGCTGAGTTAAAACTGCTTCTGACGTCAGGTTCTCTACAGTACAGACCCACACTGTCCATCCCCCTGCCTGCTGAGCTCAGTAAGAAGTCTCACAACACCAGGTTAAAGTCCAAGCGGTTTATAAATAAACCAGTTGGACTTTAACCTGGTGTTGTGAGACTTCTTACTGTGTTTACCCCAGTCCAACGCCAGCATCTCCACATGATGAACACCTTCAGGGGCCTGTCCTCATTCCCTGGCTATCTGCACCCCCCCCACCCCCCCCCCCCACCCCCCCCCCCCCCCCCCACTCCCTTACCCTCCTGTGAGCTATGCGGACTCTTACCCAGCCCACCGCACCCCTAACCAGTCCCAACCCCCGATTCTCTGCCCCAGATCCTCAAGACCCCACCTGACCCCCAACCAGGGTGATCTGAGAAACATATAAGATAATGAAGGGGATGGATAGGGTAGAGGTAGAGAGATTCTTCCCGCTTAGAAAGGATAGCAGGACTAGAGGGCACAGCCTCAAGATAAGGGGGGGGGGCAGTTTCGATCAGAGTTGAGGAGGAACTTCTTCACTCAAAGGGTGGTGAATCTCTGGAATTCTCTGCCCGTTGAAGTGGTGGAGGCTGCCTCGCTAAATATATTTAAGTCACGGGTAGATAGGTTTCTGATAGACAAGGGAATTAAGGGGAGAAAGTGAGAAAGGAGAACTGATCCACTTCAGATCAGCCATGATCTTATTGAACAAAGAACAAAGAACAACCCAGCACGGGAAACAGGCCCTTCGGCCCAACGAGCCCGCGCCGCCGCATCACCCTACACCTATTCTACCCTGCATATCTATGAATGGAACCCTACTCAGTCAGATTCAGGGAAGAAATAGTGTCAATTTGGTAAAAACCGATTAGCCTGAGAGCACATTTTTGGGGTGTGGGAGGAAACCGGAGCGCCCGGAGGAAACCCACGCAACCACAGGGAGAATGCACAAACTCCCACAGACACAGGCCCAAATCCATGTGCCTGCACAGCCAGCAGTGCTAGTCACTGAGTTGTTGCGGCGCCCATCTACCGGTCCAGGATCAAGCACACACACCGACATGAAGTTCTAGGCCACTCCTGGAACTTCCAAGAGCAGCCCAGGCACGACCCGCCGTGTGAATGCCCCTCGTTTGACACGAGGTGGACCTCCACCTGTGGAATAAAGACAAAAATATTAATCTTACAGCCTGCCTTTCCGGTGTCTCCCGAGGTTTAACCCTATTTAATATCCCCTACCATATCCCTCCATCCTCATTTCACTCATGTGCCTATCTAACTGCATCTTAAACGAGTCCAACGTTCCTGCCTCCACCACCCTACTCGGTAGCGCGTTCCAGACCCCCCGCGACTCTCTGCGTAAAGAACCTTCTTCTCACCTCCAAATTATACCTCTCCCCCCTCACCCTTAAATGATGACCTCTCGTGTTCGTACCCAGTCTAGGGAGCAGTCTCTCACTATTAACTCTATCCCATTCCCTTCATTATCTTATATACTTCTATCATGTCCCCTCTCAATCTCCGTCTTTCCAAGGAGAACAGTCCCAGTTTCTTCAACCTCTCCTCGTAACCCAGTCCCCCCATGCCAGGCAACATCCTGGTAATGGAGGGGCAGGCTTGAGGGGCTAGACGGCCTACACCTGCTCCTATTTCTTACGTCTGATGACCTCGGGTGGGATTTTACAGTTTTGGGACGAGCGGGGCTGTAAAAATGCCGTCGACAGTTTGAGCACGTACTTACCTTTTAGAACAGATGATCTGGGCACCATCTCGTGGTGAGCACCTGTGGGATCTTGCTGTGTTCGACTCGGCTGCCGCTTTTCCAAAAGGCACGGCGCCGGTGACCCTTACTCCGGCTGTAAAATATAAACACGCTGGAAACGCTCAGCAAATTGGCAGCTTGTATCAGGAAAGCAGAATGTTTAATACTTCAGGCTTGGAATCTAGATTATATTCAAGAGCTGTGTTGGAAACACCAATATTTTCATTTTCTTTCCACATGCCGCTGACTCGCTAAATGTTCTGCTTCGGTTGGTCAGTCATTTTTTTTTCTGTTTGATAACAACTGACTGGTTTGTTCGGCCGTTTTAGAGAGCAGTGGAGACTCAATGGCTCTGGAGTCACATGTAGGCCAGACCAAATAAGGGTGGCAGATTTCCTTCCCTGAAGTTTAAAGTTTATTTTTTAGTCACAAATTGTCCCTAAATTAGTCGTCCCTCAATCTGGTTATGGTTCCTTTGTTGTGGAGTCCAGTAGGCGTAGACAAAGGTCATAGGTTAGAGGAGGGCACTCACAAAGTTAAAATGGCGGCGCAGGGTCATTGGGCTCAAGGGCCTGTTCCCCGTGCGGTGTTGTTCTTCGTTCTTAAATATGCTTATATTAACACCGCAATGAAGTTATTGTGAAAATCCCGTAGTCCGGCACCTGTTCGGGTACACTGAGGGAGAATTTAGCATGGCCAAATGTGATTAAAAGGGTCAATAATACACACTAGGCCCAGCAGTACTCATTGGTCAGGGCATGCCTCGACTGGACACTGAGGGAGAATTTGGGCGGCACGGTAGCACAGTGGTTAGCACTGCTGCTTCACAGCTCCAGGGTCCTGGGTTCGATTCCCGGCTCGGGGTCACTGCCTGTGTGGAGTTTGCACATTCTCCTCGTGTCTGCGTGGGTTTCCTCCGGGTGCTCCGGTTTCCTCCCACAGTCCAAAGATGTGCGGGTTAGGTTCATCGGCTATGCTAAAATTGCCCCTTAGTGTCCTGGGATGTGTAGGTTAGAGGGATTAGCAGGTAAATGTGTAGGGATATGGGGATAGGGTCTGGGTGGGATTGTGTTCGGTGCAGACTCGATGGGCCGAAGGGCCTGTTTCTGCACTGTAGGGTTCTATGTTCTATGTTCCCTCTCGAGGGACATCTGACCGTGAGTGTAACTGCGGTACAGGGGCAGATAGTTGGGTCGGACAATCCCTTCGATCGCCCGCTGCCTGACCCTGCTTGTAGTAAGTTTGGTTGGTCCAGGAGTTTAAAGTTCATTTATTAGTGTCACAAGTAGGCTTACATTAACACCGCAATGAAGTTACTGTGAAAATCCCCTAGTCGCCACACTCCGGCACCTGTTTGGGGACACAGAGGGAGAAATTAGCATGGCCAATGCACCCTAACCAGCACATCTTTTGGATTGTGGGAGGAAACCGGAGTACCCGGAGGAAACCCACGCAGACATGGGGAGAACATGCAAACTCCTCACGATTACCCAAGCCGAGTATTTCCAGGTTGCAGCAGGGACTGGAAGATTCGCCCCGTGACAGGTTAACCACACTTGGCTAGTGTTGATTCATATGGCTGTGATCTTACCATTTATTTCCACAGTGGAATTTGTTTATTTATTAATGTCACAAGTAGGCTTACATTCACATTGCAATGGAGTTGCTGTGAAAACCCCCTAATTCCCACGCTCCAGTGCCTCTTTGGGCACACTGAGGGAGAATTTACAAACAAAGAACAAAGAACAACACAGCACGGGAAACAGGCCCTTCGGCCCAACGAGCCCGCGCCGCCGTCCCATTGTCTCAGTGACCTATTCATGATTTTAGTCTACGCCTAATGTGTGAGGATCAGGGAGGTCCAATATGGGGACAATTTGTTACCCAATCAATCAGCCTAAAAGCACATTTTTGGGATGTGGGAGGAAACCGGAGCACCCGGAGGAAACCCACGCAACCATGGGGAGAACGCGCAAACTCCCACGGACACAGGCCCAAATCCATGTGTCCGCACAGCAACAGAGATAGTCTCTGAGCTGTCATGTTGCCCTTGAGATGGTCCAGTTTAAGCACACCAACGACATGAAGCAGTAGGCAACTCCCGAAGCAACATCCAAGAGCAGCCCACCACAACCTGCCGCCCGCATGCCCTTTGCTGGTCAACAAGGTGGACTTAAATGCCTGTGGAGACAAAAAATTCATTATTAAACAGGCAAAGACTCTACATCCCTGAGGCAAAAACGGAATCCCAAGCCTACAATGTTTAGTAAGGCCTGCTATATCCCTCTATATGTAGACCGCTCATGTGGCTGTCCAAGTGACTCTTGAACAATCCTAGCATGCCTGCTTCCACCACCTCACTCGGCAGTGCATTCCACATCCCCACCACCCTTTGCGTGAAAAACTGCCCTCTAATATTTGTCTTATACCTAGCCCCCCTCACCCTAAGCCCGTGACCCCTTGTTCTATCCATTTCTAATAGCGGAAAAAGCTTACCACCATTTACTCTATCTATCCCCTTCATAATCTTATAAACCTCTATTAGATCCCCCCTCAGCCGACGTCTCTCAAGGGAAAACAGCCCAAGTTCGTTCAATCTTTCCTCGTAAGACAGCCCTTCCATACCAGGCAACATCCTGGTAAATCTCCTCTGCACTCTCTCCAGGATCTCTACATCCTTCCGGTAGTGCGGCGACCAGAACTGGACACAGTACTCCAGGTGAGGCCTAACCAACGTTCTATACAACTGCAACATCAGACTCCTACTCTTATATTCTATACCCCTTCCTATGAAGGCTAACATACCATACGCTTTCCTCATCACATTCTGCACCTGCACCGACACCTTCAGGGACTTGTGCACTTGCACCCCCAGGTCTCTCTGCGTATGTATACTCCGGATAGTTCGACCTTTTATCGTATAACTCCCCTCCACATTATTCCGGCCAAAGTGCATCACCTCGCATTTCTCTGGATTAAATTCCATTTGCCATCTATCTGCCCAATCTACCAGCCTGTCTATGTCTTGTTGCATTGCCAGGCACTGCTCCTCAGTACCCGCCAATCCAACCATCTTAGTGTCATCAGCAAATTTGCTGATCACACCACCTACCCCCTCTTCCAAGTCATTAATATATACTACAAATAGAAGAGGTCCTAGTACCGAGCCCTGCGGCACACCACTGGTGACAGACCTCCAATTGGAAAAGGAGCCTTCCACTACTACCCGCTGTCTCCTCCTCCCAAGCCAGTTCTCCACCCATCTACATACCTGGCCTTGTATCCCATGAGCCTTCACCTTTTCTATCAGCCTACCGTGAGGGACCTTGTCAAACGCCTTACTGAAATCCATATAGACAACATCAACGGCTTGTCCTTCGTCAACCGTTTTTGTCACCATGGCCAATGGTCACAGTGGCCATTTATCATGGCCAATCAACCTAACCCGCACATGTTTGGACTGTGGGAGGAAACCGGAGCACCTGAAGAAACCCACGCAGACACGAGGAGAATGTGCAAACTCCACACAGACAGTGACCCAAGGCTGGAATTGAACCCGGGTCCCCGGCGCTGTGAGGCAGCAGTGCTAACCACTGTGCTACCATGCCGCGCTTTGGAACACTATCACCTTTCATTGGGTGGGTTAGCAGAATGGGCGGTGCAGACTTTTAAGTTCAGCGTGAACAAAGAACAAAGAATAACACAGCATGGGAAACAGGCTCTTTGGCCCAATGAGCCCGCGCCGCCATTTTAATATTATGAGTCCCCCCTCCACCCATGACCCTTGTCTATGCTTATGGCACTCCACATTTGAGGGGAGACTAATTTAGGGACAATTTATTACCCCGATCAGCCTCAGAGCAACCAGCTTCACCATCATCTGCCTCTCGCCCGCTACGATTCCTGAGGTGGGCAGCGCGGTAAAATTCCAGCGACTGCATCAGTAGAAACCCGGAGCTGCCTCCCTCCAAAACAAAATCCCTTTTTCTGTCTCTGGAGGGAGTCTTCCAGCCTCAAGATCATGTTGGCCCTTTGTGGGAGCTTGCTGTGCACGAATTGGCTGCCTCGTTCTAACAGTGACTGCACTCCAAAAGCACTCCATCAGTTGTCAAATTCACCAGGAGGTCTTGAGGAAAGACTGCATGTCAACGCAAGTCTTCCTTTTCACAGGGTGGGGCTGTGTACTGTGCAGCACAGGGTCCGCAGTACTGGGTCTGGGAGAGGAGGGAGGGGCAGTCTTGCTGTTACGGGGAAGGTGGATTCAGGCTGCCTCAATGAAGAGGCCGTCGTCTTCAGGAAGGGAAGGAGCATTGTCCAAAGAGAGGGAAGTCCGGGAGCTGTGTCGACCTGGGCACATTGGTTAGCTGACCTCAAGTATCCTGGCGAGCTTGGTGCTAGACATCGCAGAAGTTCGCCAGCCAGCTTTTTGAATGCTGCTTTTAATTTGGCCGAGGCCAGACTGAGCAACATGCCTCGCTCCTGCCAAGCCTTCCCCTGCTGAAGACCACAACTTCCCTCCGTAAGCAGATTACCTTCCAGAGTGGACCCAGCGTCTGATTTAATTGCTTCAAAGAACTGCACCATCCACTCAGACCGAGACTGCTGCCTCTGCACTGGGAGCCAGGCAGGAAATCCCCAGTCAGACCCTGCAGGGTGACAAACCACTCAACAGCAACATCCTAAATTCACACCGACATGTTGTAATGAGATAAGAGAATTGACATTGAGATAAACGAGGAGACATTAGCAGCGCTCACCAAAAGCCTCTTCAGGGGGGGGTGGACCGTCTTAAAAGACGAGAGAGCGAGGGAGGGAGTGAGACGGAAAGGTGTAGGGAGGGAATTCTGATCTCGGCAGTGATCTCGGCAGTGTTGGGAGGAATGAAGATCGCCTGAGACAGAGCAAAAACCGGGTGTTGGAATCACAGCGATAACTTCTATTCTCGTGGTTTTTAATAGATGTCTTCAGGATTCTGGCAAATTCAGATCTGGGAATTTAAAATGTAGGAAATTCTTGGATTGTTGGTTTCATAGAACATAGAACATTACAGCGCAGAACAGGCCCTTCGGCCCACGATGTTGCGCCGACCAGTTACAAAAGCAATGACCCACTAGCCTAAACCAATCCCTTTTTGTCCATAAACCTATCCACGGATCTCTTAAACACCCCCAAACTAGGCGCATTTACAACTGCAGCTGGCAGGGCATTCCAATCCCTCACCACCCTCTGGGTAAAGAACCTACCCCTGACATCAGTCCTATAACTACCACCCGTTAATTTAAAGTCGTGCCCCCTCGTGCTTTTTTTTAAGAACCCTACAAACCCTACAGTGCAGAAACAGGCCCTTCGGCCCATCGAGTCTGCACCGAACACAATCCCACCCAGACCCTATCCCCATATCCCTACACATTTACCTGCTAATCCCTCTAACCTACACATCCCAGGACACTAAGGGGCAATTTTAGCATAGCCAATGAACCTAACCCGCACATCTTTGGACTGTGGGAGGAAACCGGAGCACCCGGAGAAAACCCACGCAGACACGAGGAGAATGTGCAAACTCCACACAGGCAGTGACCCGAGCCGGGAATCGAACCCAGGACCCTGGAGCTGTGAAGCAGCAGTGCTAACCACTGTGCTACCGTGCCGCCCCCATGCTAGCTTTCTCCATCCGAGGAAAAAGGCTATCACTATCCACCCTATCTAAACCTCTAATCATCTTATATGTTTCAATAAGGTCCCCTCTTAGCCGCCTTCTTTCCAGCGAAAACAACCCCAAATCCCTCAGCCTCTCCTCATAGGACCTCCCCTCCATACCAGGCAACATCCTGGTAAAACGTTTCGGTGAAGAATCCTTGGGGAAAATCCCCGCAGTCTTTTTTGATGAATATCATTGTGGCGCAGGGACTGATTACTTTCCATTGTACATTGTGTGATAAAGAAAAATTTATAAGGACAGCACGGTGGCATTGTGGTTAGCACTGCTGCCCCACAGTGCCAGGGGCCCGGGTTTGATTCCCAACTGAGGTCACTGTCTGTGAGGAGTCTGCACAATCTCCCCATGTCTGCGTGGGTTTTCCCTGGGTGCTCTGGTTTCCTTGCAGAGTCCCGAGATGTGCAGGTTGGATGGATTGGCCAAGCTGAATGTACGAGGGTATAAAGGTGAGGGGCTTGTGGGGGGGGGGGAAATACTCTTTCAGAGAGTTAGGTACAGACTTGATGGGCTGAATGGCTTCCTTCTGCACCTTTGTTCTGCATTTTGGGACACTAAGAGGCAATTTAGCATGGCCAACCCAACTAACCCGCACATCTTTTGGACTGAGGGGGGAAAACGAGCATCTGGAGGAAACCCATGCAGACATGGGGAGAATGTGCAGACTCCACACAGATAGTCGGGATTTTATGATTCTAGGTATTTTAGTATCACACGTCTTTGAGGAACTTCTCAGTGTTTTGCATGTGAATGGATTAGTTGGAATAAGGGGCAGTAAAAATCCATCAATGGGTAAATTCTTGGCTAATCCATTTTGAGTGATATTGGGTAATAAATGTTAGAAATTGCGATTGTTGGAGGTTAATCTCTGGATTATTACGTTGAAACCCCTGATATTGTTGGCTTCTTGTGCAGAATGAAGACATCTGGTGTAAGGGCTGCAGAGAAAGTGATCTTGATGTGGGTATGCCGGCGTTGGACTGGCGTAAACACAGTAAAAAGTCTGACAACACCAGGTTTTAGTCCAACCGATTTATTTGATAATATTCTCACAAGCTTTCGAGGGGGCTGCCTCTTCGTCAGGTGAATGGAGAGTTCTGGCCAGAACTCTCCATTCACCTGACGAAGAGGGAAACCTCGAAAGCTTGTGAGAATATTATCAAATAAATCGGTTGGACTAAAACCTGGTGTTGTCAGACTTTTTACTGTGAGAAAGTGATCTGACAGAGCAGCTCAGGTCAGTCATATGGAGCAGCTGTTAACTCTGCAGGCGCTTACACAGCAGAGAGTAACCAGGAGGGATATGCAGCTGTATTAAAGCTGCTGATGGCTTTCATAGAACCACACAGTGCGGAAGGAGGCCATTCGAGCCTGCACCAACAAAAGTCCCACCTATCCCTGTAACCCCAAGTATTTACCCTGCTAATCTCCCTGACACTAAGGGGCAATTTAGCACAGCCAATTCACCTAACCAACACTTCTTAGGACTACGAGAGGAAACTTGAGCACCCAGAGGAAACCCATGCAGACACGGGGAGAATGTGCAGACTCCACACAGGCAGTCATCTTAGGTTGGAATCGAACCCGGCTCCCTGGCGCTGTGAGGCAACGGCACTAACCATTCTGCCACCGTGCTGCCCACAGTTCTTTGTGTGGCACAAGAATGTAGGCTAACATCCTCAAAGGGTACAAATCGCAGAGCTACTGGGTTACGCGCACTGCATATTGAAAGTCCACCTGCCATCAAACTGAATGCCAGTGCAGTCAGGCTGTGAGGTTCACTGGGCTGGATTCCTCACTCCATCCAGGAAATCCCATTAACGATAGCGCCGGGGCACATAGGAATTAGGAGCAGGAGTAGGCCACTCAGCCCATCTAGACTGCACCACCATTGGATAAGATCACAACTTTCTGATTGTGACCTTAATCCACGTTCCCATCTGCTAATTATAACCTTTCACCCCGTGTTGATCAAAAATCCATCCCGATAAAGGCAAAATGCAGCAGTTGTTGGAACCTGAAACAATAATGGAAAATGCTGGAAAATCTCAGCATCTGTTGAGCCTTGCTGACCCTTCATCAGAATCTAGCCCCCATGACTTGCCTGGGTTTGCAAGATCTCACTGTCCTGTCTGGAGACAATACATATCTCTTTAACCTGTGCTTAATTCTATCTCCACTCACATTGTCTCTATCTTTAAGACTTGAATAGCAGGTTAGCTGTAAAGACTCACATTCTAATCAGTATTCTGTAAACTGTGTGTGACTTTATACGCCCTTCTCTGGTCAGAACCTTCCACACACCCGATGAAGGAACACCATTTCCCAAAGCTTGTGAGATTACTATCAGATAAGCTGGTTGGACTCTAACCTGGTGTTGTGAGACTTCTTACTGTAACAGAGCGACCCATTTCTCAAACAGGCAAAAACCAAAGGATGGCAAGGACAAGGGTAGGGTTTGCGACGGGGCAAATAATTGGGCCCATAAGTTGGCACACGCACATAAAGGGGAAGTGACACCTGTAATGACTTGCCCACAATGAGACAATGCGCCACCTTAAACACACAGAACCGCCAGTGATGGGGCAGCGATGTTGGCAGGGGTGAAAATTGGGCATTATGGGGAGGTGGTGGCGTAGTGGTATCCTCACCGGATTAGTAATCCAGAGAGCAAGATCTGGGGACCCAGCTTCAAATCCCACCATGGCAGATGGTGATAGAACATAGAACATAGAACATTACAGCGCAGAACAGGTCCTTCGGCCCCAATGTTGCGCCGACCAGTTACAAAGCAATGACCCACTAGCCTAAACCAATCCCTTTACGTCCATAAACCTATCCACAGATCTCTTAAACGTCCCCAAACTAGGCGCATTTACAACTGCAGCTGGCAGGGCATTCCAGTCCCTCACCACCCTCTGGGTAAAGAATTTGGATTCAATAAAAATCTGGAAATTTCTTCACTCAAAGGGTTGGGAAGAACATAAGAACATAAGAACATAAGAAATAGGAGCAGGAGTAGGCCATCTAGCCCTTCGAGCCTGCCCCGCCATTCAATAAGATCATGGCTGATCTGTTGTGGCTCAGTTACACCTTCCCGCCCTCTCCCCATAACCCTTAATCCCTTCTCTTATCAAAAACCCATCAACCCGTTTCTTAAAAATATTTAGCGAGGCAGCCTCTACCACTTCAACGGGCAGAGAATTCCAGAGATTCACCACCCTTTGAGTGAAGAAGTTCCTCCTCAACTCTGTTCTAAACCACCTCCCCTTTATCTTGAGGCTGTGCCCCCTAGTCCTACTGTCTTTTTTGAGCGGGAAGAGTCTCTCCACCTCTATCCTATCCATCCCATTCATCATCTTATACGTCTCAATGAGATCTCCCCTCATTTTTCTAAACTCTAACGAGTACAAGCCTAGTTTATTCAGCCTCTCCTCATAGCTCAATCCCCTCAACTCTGGTATCAGCCTAGTAAACCTCCTCTGCACTCCCTCCAGGGCCAAAATATCCTTGCGCAGGTGCGGCGCCCAAAACTGCACACAGTACTCCAGCTGCGGCCTCACCAATGCCCTATACAGTTGCAGCAAGACCTCCCTACTTTTATATTCAATCCCCCTCGCTATGAAGGCCAGCATCCCATTCGCCTTCCTGACCACCTGCTGCACCTGCAAGCTGGGTTTTTGCGACTCATGCACAAGGACCCCGAGGTCCCTCTGCACCGTCGCTGAGGCAAGGATAGATAGATTTTTGAACAGTAAAGGAATTAAGGGTGATGGTGAGCGGGCGGGTAAGTGGAGCTGTCTACAAAAAGGTCAGCCATGATCTTATTGAATGGCGGGGCAGGCTCGAGGGGCTAGATGGCCTACTCCTGCTCCTAGTTCTTAAGTTACGTAAAAAGTTTAATGATGACCATGAAATTATTGTTGATTGTTGGAAAAACCCATCCGGTTCACTAATGTCCTTTAGGGAAGGAAATCTGCCGTCCTTACCTGGTCTGGCCTACATGTGACTCCAGAACCACAGCAATGTGGTTAACTCAACTGCCCTTGGGTAACCAGGGATGGGCAATAAATGCTGACACAGCCAGCAACACCCACAACCCGTAAATTAATCTTAAAAAAGTAAGCGAGGCCTTTCCATATCGGCCGGACATGAAGTTTCACATGAGCCGCAAATCCTTAATTGATAAGACAGAAATGTTCCTCGGGATGATGGTTTTTGATGTATTTGCTTTTGATTAGGCAGTTAGTTCCTTTGGTCAGTAAGTTAAATATTCATGGGTGTTGTAAATTAATGATGACTTCTGTGTCAGATATTGCGGGAGTTTGGTGCAATTATGAAAAAAAAACATTCCGTATGTAATACGTGGCTTGGGTATGGGAAAAGGAAATCAGAGAGGGTTTCATTTCACTATCGAGGATAGCAGTTAATCGCTTTATCTTCCTGTTGTAAGACTTCTTCTGTATATTTGTGAATGTTGCAGAATTCATTGCTTTACTACTTATATGTGATTATTTTTAATTGCAATTTTCAATCTTGTTATAAGATTCCCTGAAAGTTGGGAATCAAGTAGATAAGGTTGTTAAGAAGGCATACGGTGTCTTGGCGTTTATTGGTAGGGGGATTGAATTTAGGAGTCGCAGCGTCATGATGCAACTGTACACAACTCTGGTGCGGCCGCACTTGGAGTTTTGTGTGCAGTTCTGGTCCCCACATTACAGGAAGGATGTAGAGGCTTTGGAGAGGGTGCAGAGGAGGTTTACCAGGATGTTGCCTGGTATGGAGGGGAGATCCTATGAGGAGAGACTGAGAGATTTGGGGTTGTTTTCGCTGGAAAGAAGGCGGCTAAGAGGGGACCTTATTGAAACATATAAGATGATTAGAGGTTTAGACAGGGTAGATAGTGATAGCCTTTTTCCTAGGATGGAGAAAGCTAGCACGAGGGGGCACGACTTTAAATTAAGGGGGGGGTAGTTATAGGACTGATGTCAGGGGTAGGTTCTTTACCCAAGGGGTGGTGAGGGATTGGAATGCCCTGCCAGCTGCAGTTGTAAATGCACCTAGTTTGGGGGCGTTTAAGAGATCTGTGGATAGGTTTATGGACGAAATGGGATTGGTTTAGATTAGTGGGTTAGCGTGTTGTTTTTTTTTAAGCTGGTCGGCGCAACATCGTGGGCCGAAGGGCCTGTTCTGCGCTGTAATGTTCTATGTTCTAAGATAATGGGACAGGATAGAAGGCAGAGGAATTACACCCCTTTCCTCATAAGACCTCCCCTCCATACCAGGCAACATCCTGGTAAACCTCCTCTGCACCCTTTCCAATGCCTCTACAGCTTTCTTATAATGCGGCGACCCAGAACTGTACGCAATACTCCAAGTGCGGCCGCACCAGAGTTTTGTACAGTTGCAACATGACCTCAGGGCTCCGAAATTCAATCCCTCTACCAATAAAAGCTAACACACATGCTTACTGGGAGAAGGCCACTTCACTTTTAAAAAAGCAGCATGGAAAATGGACACTAAACGTTCATTAAACGGACTCCGGAGAGTCAAGTGACCACTTTTCTGGTTTCAGTACCTACAGAGACAGGCATGTTCTGAACATATCTCGGGGAAGTTGCTTCAAATACAAATGACTGAATTATTCCTTCACACCATTTCAATGGCAGAGACTAACAACCGCTGCCAGATGGGCCCCATCAAGATGGGATTCCAAATTGACGTTTCAGAATAGCTAGCCTGTGGATGGGATAAACTTCATCCCCTGTTGTCTGGAAATTACCTCTGCTGCCAATCTGTTGTGTGGACAATGGATACTGTCTTCACATGACTGAAACTGGTTTGAGAGTGAGTTGATGCCTTGTTGGTGCACAATTGAGGGGGGGGGGGGTGGGGGTGGTTGACCCATTATTTGGGCAGTGGGGGAGGGCACCCTACTCTGTTGAGGGGTTGGTGGCTCTCCCCCAGAATCCAGCACCACCAGGTCAGTACCAGAGTGTGGAGAATATTTTTCTCTCAAAGGGTTGTGAGTCTTTGGAATTCTCTGCCTGAAACGGCAGTGGAAGAAGAGACTTTGAATGTTTTCTAAATTTCCCCTTAGTGTCCGGGGGGTTGTGGAGATAGGGGCTGGGTGGGAATGCAGTCAAGTGCAGGCTGAGTGGCCTACTGTTGGTTTGCTATCGTCTGCGTTACTGTCTACCCGATGTATTCAGAAGAGACATGGATTCCATGTGATGGCGTAACTCCCTGATTGATTTAATTAATGGAATTTCCAGAGGTTGTTGGGGAATCATAGAGTGTAGAAGGAGGCCATTCAGCCCATCGAGTCTGCACCAACAACAACCCCCTTGACACTGAGGGGCAATTCAGCGTGGCCAGTCCACCTAACCCGCACATCTTTGGCGTGTGGGGGGAAACCCAGGCAGACACGAGGAGAATGTGCAAACTCCATGCAGACAGTGACCCCGGGCTGGGAATCGAGCTGGCTCCCTGGCGCTGTGAGGCAGCAGTGCCAACCGCTGTGCCCCCTGGCGCCGTCCAGTTGACAATGATTTTCAAACGTCCATGTCGAAATATCTCTAAGCCACCTGAGAAGCGCTTTCGCCTCACCCACCATCGTGGTCCAGACGGTGTCAGTTCATAGAACATAGAACATTACAGCACAAACAGGCCCTTCGGCCCTCGAGTTGCGCCGATCACATCAACCCCACCAACCTATAGACCTATCTATAACCCCCAATCCCATTAAACCCCATATACTCATCCAGAAGTCTTTTAAAAGACCTCAGCGAGTTCGCCTCCACCACCGATGACGGCAGCCGATTCCATTCACTCACCACCCTCTGAGTGAAAAACTTACCCCTAACATCACCTCTGTACTTCCCTCCCCGCACCTTAAATCTGTGTCCTCTCGTAGCGACCATTTCAACCCGGGGAAATAGCCTCTGAGAGTCCACCCTATCTATTCCTCTCAACATTTTATAAACTTCTATCAGGTCGCCTCTCAACCTTCGCCTCTCCAGGGAAAAGAGTCCCAGCTCCCTCAACCTATCTTCATAAGGCATGCCTCCCAGTCCAGGCAACATCCTTGTTAATCTCCTCCGCACCCTTTCATGAGGCAGCCAAGGTCGCAAATCGGTCGCTGTTGAGGCTCTGTCTGTCTGAGGCCAGAACTCTCCATTCACCTGACGAAGAGGGTAACCCCGAAAGCTTGTGAGAATATTATCAAATAAATCGGTTGGACTAAAACCTGGTGTTGTCAGACTTTTTACTGAGGTGAACATCAGCAGAGAGTTGTACAACAGGAGGACAGCGAATATTCCCCACCACCCCTCGCTGCAAATCAAAACAATCCTTCCCCGCAGCAGATTTTGACCGGCAATATCCCTTTGATAACCCCGTTTGCCTCACACGTTGTGCTGAAGGTATAAAGGCTGTATGTGTTTTCTTGGCAGAGGTTTCACCATTGCGCAACTGATGCACTGAGGACTTGTCCTGGCTATGAAGTCGCTGCCAAGTTCAACATGAGGAACCACTAACGCCCGCTGTACTCTATAACCACAATCTTTACTCTCCTCTTGTCATTAACTAAGGTAGACGCTGTCAAAACCATTGCCTGCCAAAACTCCAGGGGGGGACTCCCATCAGAAGGGGGGCTGATGCGAAGAAACTCTGAAAGATCTCTCTGTTAGTATTCATTAGGAATGGTTTATTGCTGTTTAACTCATTTTGAAAGCGTTCTCTCTGATTTGGGGGTTTTAAATGAAGGGTCTGATTGATGTCGAAGTAGCTCTGGTCTCTTTCCAAAAAAAAAACTTCGCTTCTGCCCCAATTACTGATTGAAAACTTCAAAGGCCAACCTCATATTAAATGAAGCAGATTTATTAACAAAACGAAGTACTTTAATCCTGGAATGATTGCGGTAACTGAATCGCGCAAGTAATTTGTCAGACTTACTGACCCCTGGGGAGATGGTGGCATTGTGGCATTGTCACTGGACCGGTAATCCAGAGACCCCGGGGTGATGCCGTGAGGACTCGGGTTTGAATCCCACCGTGGCAGATGGTGAAATTTGAATTCAGTGTAAATAAAATAAATTAATTGAAAGTCTAATGGTGACAATCGTGAAACCATTGTTGATTGTCAGAAAGAAAGAAAATCTGCCTCGCTAATGTCCTTTAGGGAAGGAAATCTGTCCTCCTTGTCTGGTCTAGCCTGCATGTGACTCTGTTTACTGAGCGGCACGGTAGCACAGTGGGTTAGCGCTGCTGCTTCTCAGCTCCAGGGTCCTGGGTTAGATTCCCGGCTCGGGTCACTGCCTGTGTGGAGTTTGCACATTCTCCTCGTGTCTGCGTGGGTTTCCTCCGGGTGCTCCGGTTTCCTCCCACAGTCCAAAGATGTGCGGGTTAGGTTGATTGGCCATGCTAAGAAATTGCCCCTTAGTGTCCAGGGATTTGTACATGAATGGGTATAATATGTAGGGACATGGGGGTAGGGCCTGGGTGGGATTGAGTTCGGTGCAGACTCAAAGGGCCTCTTCCTACACTGTAGGGTTCTATGATTCAATGACAATTAAATGTCATTACATTGCTGTTGGTCTGGGCGCACACTTAGGCCAGACCAGGTAAGGATGGCAGATTTCCTTCACTAAAAGACATTAGTGAACCAGGTGGGCTTTTACTATATTTAATTCCAGATTTTTATTGAATTCAAATTTCATTATCTGCTACAGTGAGATTCGAACCCAGATCCCCAGAGCACTATCCTCGGTCTCTGGATCCAGTGACAATACCACTGAACCACTGCCTTCGCCCTTGACTGTACTATTGCTGTCTCCAGACTTGAATGTGCCAATGTTTTTCCGACTGATCCCACATTTTCCATTATCCTTCGTCACAGTTCGTGCCTTAATTTTTTTGATTTGATTTATTATTGTCTCATGTATCAGTATACAGTGAAAAGCATTGCATTCAGACAAAGCAGACCTTATACAGAGGAGGAAAGAACGGGGTGAAGAATGTAGTGTTATAGTCATAGCTAGGATGTAGAGAAATGCAATTTAATGTGAGGTAGGTTCCTTCAAAAGTCTGATAGCCGCAGGGAAGAAGCTGTTCTTGAATTGATTGGTAGGTGACCTCAGGCTTTTGTATCTTTTTCCCGATGGAAGAAGGTGGAAGAGAGAATGTTTAGGGTGTGTGGGATCCTTGACTATGCTGGCTGCTTTTCTGAGGCAACAGATAGTGTGGATAGGGTCAATGGATGGAAGAAATAATTTGAATACAATATATAAACAAAGCTGGAATTAAGAATCTACTGATGACCATTGTCGATTGTTGGAAAAGCCCATCTGGTTCACTAATGTCCTTTAAGGAAGGAAATCTGCTGTCCTTACCTGGTCTGGCCTACTCGTGACTCCAGAACCACAGCAATGTGGTTGACTCTCAACTGCCCTCTGAAATGGGTTGGCGAGATTCTCAGTTCAAGAATGACCAGGGGTGGGCAATAAATGCCATCTCCCCCACATCCCCAGCTACACCCACATCCCACACAAAAGATAGTGGTGAAGAGTTTTGAAGTGATATAAGGGAAATGACTATATTTGTGTCTGCAGAAAGCAAGGTTGCATCCTTGTAAACCTTCTCTACTCTCTTTCAACCTTATTAATATACTTTCTGTAATTAGGTGACCAAAACTGCACGCAATATTCTAAATTCAGCCTCACCAATGTCTTATACAACCTCACCATAACATTCCAACTCTTATACTCAATACTTTGATTTATAAAGGCTAATGTACCAAAAGCACTCTTGACGACCCTATCTACCTGTGATGCCACTTTTAGGGAATTATGTATCTCTTGTCTCTCTTTCTCTGGCTCTGGCCTGTCTCCGTCTGTCTCTCCATCTCTCTCTCTTCCTCTCTCTCTCTCTTTCTGGGGTTCTCTCTATCCCCCTGAATCTTTTTCTCTCTATCTCTTTCTCTCCCTCCAAGTTGCTGCCTCAGTCTCTCTTTGTCTGTCCCTATCTCAATCTCTCTGTCCCTTCCTCACTCTGAAGTAGACAGTTCCCGTGTCTCTCTGTTTCACTCTCTGTCGCTCCCTATCTTTCTGCCTCACTGTCTATATCCCTCTCCTTGATAAACATGAACATAGAACATAGAACATTACAGCGCAGAACAGGCCCTTCGGCCCACGATGTTGCGCCGACCAGTTACAAAAACAATGACCCACTAGCCTATACCAATCCCTTTTTGTCCATAAACCTATCCACGGATCTCTTAAATGCCCCCAAACTAGGCGCATTTACAACTGCAGCAGGCAGGGCATTCCAGTCCCTCACCACCCTCTGGGTAAAGAACCTACCCCTGACATCCGTCCTATAACTACCACCCCTTAATTTAAAGCCATGCCCCCTCGTGCTAGATTTCTCCATCAGAGGAAAAAGGCTATCACTATCCACCCTATCTAAACCTCTAATCATCTTATATGTTTCAATAAGATCCCCTCGCACCCTCCTTCTTTCCAGCGAAAACATGGGCTGAAGACATGAATTAATGGACTTGGGGAAATCTAAAAAAAAATTGTTGATCGTGGTGTTAAAATAATTAATGTTTTCAGCCGAGCCCTGCCCAACTCATACTTGTAAATAATTCAAATATAATTAAATTTAAAATGTGCTGTTAATTCTTCTTCTGAATGGATAGGAACCTCAGGTTAAAAATTTCTATATTTCTCCTGTTGATATAGAATCATTACAAATATATCCAGACCCTGAAAGGGTCTGGATATATTTGTAATGATTCTGTTCTCAATATTAAGCACTCAGAAGAAATCTATATTCCAGCTATGAAAGCACTTGGGTCATATTTTCAAAATATTGCCTCTACATTTCCATGAATTCCCCTAACCTCAATATCGTGTGGACTGATGCTTCTACACACTCACGCCAATCAGAAATGGTTCTTGTATTATTGTTCAACTATTTCTGGGCCCAAGTGTAACAACCTTGGCAACCTCTGGAACTGGTTCAACTGCAAGTAGCTACAAAGAATGACTGTCATTTTCCACGAGATCTGTCCCCATGTTCATATCTATCAAGGAGAGAGATACAGACAGTGAGGCAGATAAATAGGGAGTGACAGAGAGAGAGAGAAACAGAGAGACACAGGAACTGTCTACCTCAGAGTGAGAAAGAGACAGAAAGATTGAGATAGAGAGAAACAAAGAGAGACAGAGGCAGCAACTTGGAGGGAGAGAAAGAGATAGAGAGGCAGAGAGAAAAAGATTCAGAGAGATAGAGAGAACTACAGAGAGAGAGAGAGGAAGATAGAGAGAGAGATGGAGTGACAGAGAGAGACAGGCTGAGAGAGCCAGAGAAAGAGAGACAATAAGTACATAATTCCCTAAAAGTGACGTCACAGGTAGGTAGGGTCGTAAAGAAAGCTTTTGGTACATTGGTCTTTATAAATCAAAGTATTGAGTATAAGAGTTGGAATGTTATGGTGAGGTTGTATTAGGCATTGGTGAGGCCGAATTTAGAGTATTGTATGCAGTTTGGGTCACCTAATTACAGGAAGGATGTAAATAAGGTTGAAAGAGTGCAGAGAAGGTTCACAAGGATGTTGCCGGGACTTGAGAAGCTGAGTTACAGAGAGAGATTGAATAGGTTAGGACTTTATTCCCTGGAGAATGAGGGGAGATTTGATAGAGGTGTATAAGATTTTGATGGGTATCGATAGAGTGAATGCAAGCAGGCTTTTTCCACTGAGGCTAGGGGAGAAAAAAACCAGAGGGCATTGGTTAAGGGTGAAAGGAGAAAAGTTTAAAGGGAATATTAGGGGGGGCTTCTTCACGCAGAGAGTGGTGGGAGTGTGGAATGAGCTGCCGGATAAATGCTTTTAACATTTAAGAAAAACTTGGATGGGTTCATGGATGAGAGGGGTGTGGAGGGTTTAGGGTCCAAGTGCAGGTCAGTGGGACTAGGCAAAAAAATGGTTCGGCAACAGACAAGAAGGGCCGAAAGGCCTGTTTCTGTGCTGTCATGTTCTATCATTCTATGGAAAGAGAATTGCGCATATTGACGCAGACATCAAGTTTGAACAGCAGTTTAGTTGTAAAGATTCACATTCTAATCAGTAATCTGTAAACTGTCTGTGCTCTGTCTGAGGCCAGAACTCTCTATTCACCCGACGAAGGGGCTAACCCCGAAAGCTTGTGAGTTTACTATCAAATAAATTGGTTGGACTTTAACCTGGTGTTGTCAGACGTCTTTCCATGGAAGGAGAGACAGAGAGAGATAGAGAGACAGAGAGAAAAAGATTCAAAGAGAGAGAGAGAGAGAGAGAGAGAGGTGGGAGGGAAGGTAGAGAGATGGAGAGACAGAGAAACAGAGAGACAGACAGACTGAGCGAGCCAGAGAAAGAGAGACAAAGAAAGAGAGAGAGAGAGAGATACAGAGAGATAGAGAAACAGAGAGAAAAAGATTCAAAGAGAAAGAGAGATAGGCGGGAGGGAAGGTAGAGAGATGGAGAGACAAACAGACTGAGGGAGCCAGAGAAAGAGAGACAAAGAAAGAGAGACAGAGAGAGATACAGAGAGAGAGGGAAAGAGAGGGAGGATCAAAGAGAGACAAGAGGTAAGGAGGGAGAGATTCAGAGAGAGAGGGTGACAGAGACAGAAGCAGAGAGAGCAAGAAAGTAGTTGCATTTATACAGCACCTTTCCCAACCTCAGGATATTGTCCGGTGCTTTACAGCCAAGGATGTATTTTTGAAGCATAATCATTGTTGTGATGTCAGGAATCTGACAGCCTGTTTGTGCTCAGCAAGCTCCCACACGGGACATTGTGCTTACTCAGTGCTATTGGAGTTGGATGTGGGATGGAGATTGGCTCGGACACTTTGAGGAAACTCCCTGCTTTGAGTCGTGTCCGGGAATTTGCCACATCCCTGTGGGGTGTTGGCAGAGCCTCAGTTTAAGTTCACCGTGAAGACAGCACCTCTGACACTGCAGCACCCCCCCACTGGAGACTTTTCCCAGATGGAAGTTTGAACTACAGACAACTGGCTGAGGAACAACAGTGTACCCAATTGAGAGGCAGCTGCAGTTTGCTGACATGAATAGAGATGCCGCATATTGTTTTAAATATCTGAAAACAAAATGATCTTGCTCTGGATGCTTTCCAAGGTAACCCCAGAGAAACTTTATTGAGGAAATTTGGACTTTCATCCAGATGTAATCATTGATCTCAAATGTTCTTAAGTCACTGTTCACCATTAAACCCAAGCTTTCTGTTTCAAATAAAGGAAAGAGGAAGTCAGGGGCCCATTTCATCCGGATTTATCCATATTTTAAACACAAGACCCATTCCCTGCTCCAGAAGCATGAGGCTGTTTCACACAGATAGTTGGAGCAATGGGAAGTTTCTATCTTTAAACTCAATCAAAGGAGCAGACAGAAGTTACAATATCTACAAACACCTTGTGAAGAGAATCTTTGTAATGGATTGTAGACCATGAAGCTACGTACATCGACAATCATGTCAGCAACCCCAGCTACTTCCAAGGGCCATGGGAGAGTTTGGATCCCAGCAAGTAGAGAACAAGACACAGGCCAGGCTGGTCAAAACTACAGACTGGAGGCACTACCCAGTTCGCCAAGTCTGTCTGGTTTACCAGGTCTCTCTTTATTTGGTTTACCATCTCTCTCCCTATCTGGTTTACTGGGTTTCTCTATCCATCTTACCAGGCCTCTCTATCCAGTTAACCAGGTCTCTCAATCTGGTTTACAAGATCTCTCTTTCTATCCGGTTTACCAGGTCTCTCTCTATTTGTTTATCAGGTCTCTCTCTATTTGGTTTATCAGGACTCTCTCTATCCCATACAACACAGCAAGGGAAACAGACCCTTTGGCCCAACGAGCCCGCGCCGCCATTTTAACATTGTGAGTGCCCTCCTCTGCGTCTGACCTTTGTCCATGCCTGTTGGGGAAGATTGAGGGAAGGCTAATTTAGGGACAATTTGTTACACCAAAGGCTGGGAGGAGATCCGATGGATGTGTTTAAAAATCACACAGGGTTCAGGCTGAGGCAGTCATGAGGAAGGGTTTCCAATGGCTGAAGGCATGGGTTTAAGGTGATTGGGAAAATACTTACAAGGGAAAAATTGCAGGATGAGAGGGAAGGAGTGGGATGTGGAACTAATGGGACTGCAAGAACCAGGACAGACTGGATGGGCCAAAGGGCCTCCTCCTGTGCTGTCCTATTTGATGTGCCGGATTTAACTCCCAATATTGACTGGGCATTCTGACAGGTGGCACAGTGGTTAGCACTGCAGCGTCACAGTGCCAGGGACTCGGTTTGGATTCCCAACTTGGGTCACTGCCTGTGTGGAGTCTGTACATTCTCCCCGTGTCTGCATGGGTTTCCTCCGGGTGCTCTGGTATCCTCTCACAGTCCAAAGGTGTGCGGGTTAGGTGGATTGGCCGTGCTAAAATGCCTTTTAGTATCTGGGAAACTGACTGGGGCAAATGTATGTGGTTATGGGGATATGGCCTGGGTGGGGTTGTGGTTGGTGCAGTCTCGATGGGCCGAGGGGCCTCCTTCTGCACTCTAGGCTGATTCTTTGACTGTCTATATTGTCTGATGCTGTCCATTTAAATCTCTAGAATGCAAACTCATCTGACACGACAATCTAGCTGCTACATTTCGTAGCTTAGACAGCAATCATCTGTGTATCATTACCCAGTCCCTACACTGATTAGCACTTTCTGCGCGTTTAATAGTGTCTAATCTCAGCGGCTGGGAAAGCAGCTAAAATCTGCCTTGTGGATTCTGCTCAACTGAAACCCTCATTTGACAGGATCCCAGAATGAGAGAAAAGTACAGGGATTGATGCTCAGATCACTCAACTTTCCATAATGGCAGCGCTATCAGGGTGACACGGTAGCTGAGTGATTAACACTGCTGCCTCCCAGCGCCAGGGGCCTGGGTTCAATTCCCAGCCTCGCTCACTGTCTGTACAAAGTCTGCACATTCCCCCTGTGTCTGCTAGAATGCCAGTTAAATTGTTGCTTTGACGATATTATAACAGAACAGGTCATTGAGCCCATGCTGTACAGGAATCGCATTAATCCCATCCCCCGAGAGCTTATTTCCTTCAAAATCCCATCCAACATCCTTTAGATGTCAGCGATCATCCCCACTTCCACCACCCTGCTACTCTGTATGTGATGCCAGTCAAGCTTTGGGGACAGCACGGTGGCACAGCGGTTAGCACCGCTGCCTCAAGCACCTGGATTCAATTCCTGGCTTGGGTCACTGTCTGTGCGGAGTTTGCATGTTCTCCCCGTGTCTGCGTGGGCTTCCTCCGGGTGCTCCGGTTTCCTTCCACAGTCTGAAAGACATGCTGGATAGGCACGTTGGCCATGCTAAGTTCTCCCTCACTGTACCCGAACAGGCGCTGGTGTGTAGCAACTAGGGGATTTTCACAGTAACTTCATTGCAGTGTTAATGGAAGCCTACTTGTGACATTAAATATATAAACATAGAACATAGAACATAGAACATTACAGCACAAACAGGCCCTTCGGCCCTCGAGTTGCGCCGATCACATCAACCCCACCAATCTATAGACCTATCTATAACCCCCAATCCCATTAAACCCCATATACTCATCCAGAAGTCTTTTAAAAGACCCCAGCGAGTTCGCCTCCACCACCGACGACGGCAGCCGATTCCATTCACTCACCACCCTCTGAGTGAAAAACTTACCCCTAACATCACCTCTGTACTTCCCTCCCCACACCTTAAATCTGTGTCCTTTCGTAGCGACCATTTCAACCCGGGGAAATAGCCTCTGAGAGTCCACCCTATCTATTCCTCTCAACATTTTATAAATTTCTATCAGGTCGCCTCTCAACCTTCGCCTCTCCAGGGAAAAGAGTCCCAGCTCCCTCAACCTATCTTCATAAGGCATGCCTCCCAGTCCAGGCAACATCCTTGTAAATCTCCTCTGCACCCTTTCAATAGCTTCTACGTCTTTCCTATAGTGAATAGCTTCTACGTCTTTAAAGCTTTTGATAGTTTCGGTGATGAAGTGAGTGTAGTTCCACACTATCTAATCCTCGGGGCCAAGGCAGAACTTTACTCTCATCAGCAGCACCTCTCGCACTCAGAACAGAGACAGGGTCTCTTATTTCACGCTTGGTCAAGACATGTTTCATCTGCCCTTTTCTCTCCATCCTGCAGAGTTTGCCATGCTGGACACATCCAGGGACTTAGTTGACATGTGGTTAGTAAAGATAGTAAAAATTGGATAAAGCTGTGACCAGTAACTCCAAACAATATTTTAAATTAATGATGGAAATGTGGGAGCAATTACGGATCAGCAATTCTATCTGGCTTCAGATCCCTCTCCTTTTGTCTGAAGCAATAACTTATTTTTATTCCAGGTCCCCATGACTGGTTAGCAAAAAACATTTTTCTTCATAAATATTCGAGATCATCAGCTACTCCTCACAGCTCTCCAGGGTCCTGGGTTCGATTCCCGGCTCGGGTCACTGTCTGTGTGGAGTTTGCACGTTCTCCTCGTGTCTGCGTGGGTTTCCTCCGGGTGCTCCGGTTTCCTCCCACAGTCCAAGGATGTGCGGGTTAGGTTGATTGGCCCTGCTAAGGAATTGCCCCTTAGAATCCAGGGATGCTTAGGTTAGAGGGATTGGTGGGTATAATATGTAGGGATATGGGGGTAGGGCCTGGGTGGGATTGTGTTCGGTGCAGATTCGATGGGCCGAAGGGCCTCTTTCTGCACTGTAGGGTTCTATGATTCTATGATCTCGATCGAAAACTTCCAGCTGTTCATACCAACCGGTTCTTTCGATCCCACAGACAATGACCCCCACAGACAGTGACCCCCCCACCTCCTCCACAGACAGTGACCCCCCCACCTCCTCCACAGACAGTGACCCCCCCACCTCCTCCACAGACAGTGACACCCCCACCTCCCCCACAGACAGTGACTCCCCGCCTCCCCCACAGACAGTGACCCCCCCCACCTCCTCCACAGACAGTGACCCCCCCGCCTCCCCCACAGACAGTGACCCCCCCACCTCCCCCGCAGACAGTGACCCCCCCAAACCTCCCCCGCAGACAGTGACCCCCCCACCTCCCCTGCAGACAGTGACCCCCCCACCTCCCCTGCAGACAGTGACCCCCCCACCTCCCCCGCAGACAGTGACCCCCCCAAACCTCCCCCGCAGACAGTGACCCCCCCACCTCCCCTGCAGACAGTGACCCCCCCACCTCCCCTGCAGACAGTGACCCCCCCACCTCCCCTGCAGACAGTGACCCCCCCACCTCCCCCACAGACAGTGAATCCCCGCGCCTCCCCCACAGACAGTGACCCCCCCACCTCCCCTGCAGACAGTGACCCCCCCACCTCCCCTGCAGACAGTGACCCCCCCACCTCCCCCACAGACAGTGAATCCCCGCGCCTCCCCCACAGACAGTGACTCCCCCACCTCCCCCACAGACAGTGACCCCCCCACCTCCCCCACAGACAGTGACTCCCCCACCTCCCCCACAGACAGTGACTCCCCCGCCTCCCCCGCAGACAGTGACCCCCCCACCTCCCCTGCAGACAGTGACCCCCCCAAACCTCCCCCGCAGACAGTGACCCCCCCACCTCCCCTGCAGACAGTGACCCCCCCACCTCCCCTGCAGACAGTGACCCCCCCACCTCCCCTGCAGACAGTGACCCCCCCACCTCCCCCACAGACAGTGAATCCCCGCGCCTCTACCATAGACAGTGACCACCCCCCCCGCCACCTCCCTCGTAGACAGTGACCCCCCCACCTCCCCCACAGACAGTGACTCCCCCGCCTCCCCCTTAGACAGTGACCACTCACACCCCACCCCATTGGGTTTTCTGGTGATGGAAACAACTCATTTACACCGGCGGGGGAGGGAACTCCTGCCAGTGACCAGTCGGGGCAGCATCTGCTGCCAGGAACACACCGCAGTGGGGTGGGGTGGGGGGTGGGGTGGGGTGGGGGTGGGGTGGGGGTGGGGTGGGGGTGGTGGGTGGTGGTGGGGGGTGGAGTAGGGGTGGGGGGGCGGGGGTGGGGGGGCGGATGGGTGGGGTGGGGGTGGGGGGTGGGTGTGGGGTGGGGGTGGGGTGGGGGGTGGGGTGGGGGTGGGGGGTGGTGGTGGGGGGTGGAGTGGGGGTGGGGGGGGCGGATGGGGGGGGGGGCGGGTGGGGTGGGGTGGGGGTGGGTGGGTGGGGGCGGGGGGCGGGTGGGGGTGGAGGGGGGTGCAATCCTGCTCTAATGTACAAAATAACCCGGATCGAGGGTGGAATTTTCCGGTCTGTCAGCATTGGGAATCACAGCGAGCAGCCAGACTCAAATCGGCGTGAACGGAAAATGGCACATTCCTGGCAATGGAAAATTCATCTGGAATTTTGTTCTCGTCGGGAAGGTCATCCCAGTTTCTCACTGATTCCTCCCCTCTCAGATAGTCTAGCAAGCTACTCAGTTATATCAATCGCTACAAAACCTTAGTAAAGAAATGAAACCGGATGCACCTCCTTGGGCACTGGAAAAGCCGACAGCAAAACTAACAGCCCTGTCACCCCTGCAAAGTCCCTCCTTACTAATATCGGGGGGCCAGTGCCCAAAACTGGGGAGCTGTCTCACAGACTAGTCAAGCAACAGCCTGATATGGTCACTCTTATGGAATCATACCTCACAGATAACACCCCAGACACCACTATTACTACCCCCAGATATGACCTGTCCCAGCAGCAGGGCAGACCCAGCAGAGGCGATGGCACAGAGGGATACAATCGGGAGGGAGTTGCCCTGGGAGCCCTTAACATCGACTCCGGACCCCAGGAAGCCTCATGGCTTCAGGTTAAGCATGGGCAGGGAAACCTCTTACCATGTACTAGAACATAGAACATAGAACATAGAACATAGAACATAGAACATAGAACATTACAGCGCAGAACAGGCCCTTCGGCCCACGATGTTGCGCCGACCAGTTACAAAACAATGACCCACTAGCCTAAACCAATCCCTTTTCATCCATAAACCTATCCACAGATCTCTTAAACGCCCCCAAACTAGGCGCATTTACAACTGCAGCTGGCAGGGCATTCCAGTCCCTCACCACCCTCTGGGTAAAGAACCTACCCCTGACATCAGTCCTATAACTACCCCCCCTTAATTTAAAATCGTGCCCCCTCGTGCTAGCTTTCTCCATCCTAGGAAAAAGGCTATCACTATCTACCCTGTCTAAACCTCTGTACTGTTCTCCTTCAGTTGATGAATCAGTGCTCCTCCAAGTTGAACAACATTTGGAGGAAGTACTGAGGGTGTCAGGGGCGCAGAATGTATTCTGGGTGGGGGATTTCAATGTCTACCACCAAGAGTGGTTGGGCAGCTCAACTACTGATCGAGCTGGTTGGGTTCTGAAGGGTATAACTGCTAGACTGGGTCTGCACTGGGTGGGGAAGGAACCAATAAGAGGAAATAACATAGTTGACCTCATCCTTACCAATCTGCCAGATGTATCTGTCCATGATAGGAACGGTAAGCCGCACAGTCCTTGTGGAGATGAAGTTTTGCCTTCTCATTCAGAATACCCTCCATCGTAGTGTGTGGCACCGTCACCGTGCTAAATGGGGAAGATTTCAAACCAATCCAGCAACTCAAGACTGGGCTTCCATGAAGCAGTGTGGGCCGTCAACAGCAGTGGAATTGTACTCCAGATCAATCTGTAACCTCATGGTTAAAAAAGTTCCACGCTCAAAAAAGACAGTAGGACTAGGGGGCACAGCCTCAAGATAAAGGGGAGGGCGGTTTAGAACGGAGTTGAGGAGGAACTTCTTCACTCAAAGGGTGGTGAATCTCTGGAATTCTCTGCCCGTTGAAGTGGTGGAGGCTGCCTCGCTAAATATATTTAAGACGCGGGTTGATGGGTTTTTGATAAGAGAGGGGATTAAGGGTTATGGGGAGAGGGCGGGAAGGTGGAACTGAGCCACGACAGATCAGCCATGATCTTATTGAATGGCGGGGCAGGCTCGAAGGGCTAGATGGCCTACTCCTGCTCCTATTTCTTATGTTCTTATGGCCCAACACATCCCCCACTCAACCATTACCATCCAGCCAGGGGATCAATCTTGGTTCAATGGAGAGTGCAGGAGGGCATACCAGGAATAGTACCAGGGATACCTAAAAATGAGGTGTCAATCTGGTGAAGCTGCCAAACAGGGTTACCTACACGCCAAACAGCAAAAACGGCAAGTGGTAGACAGAGCTAAGCAATCCCACAACCAACGGATCTAAGATCTGCCACATCCAGCCATGAATGGTGGTGGACAATTAAATAACTCACTGGAGGAAGGGGCTCCACAAATATCCCCCTCCTCAATGATGGAGGAGACCAGCACGTCAGCGCAAAAGATAAGTCTGAGGCATTCGCAGCAATCTTCAGCTGGAAGTGCCGAGTGGATGGTCCATCTCGGCCCCCTCCAGTGGTCCCCAGCATCCCTGATGCCAGTCTCCAACCAATTGGATTCACTCCACATGATATCAAGAAATGGTTGGAGGCACTGGATACCGCAAAGGCAATGGGCCCTGAGAATATTCCGGCAATAGTACTGAAGACTTGTGCTCCAGAGCTTGTCGCTTCCCTAGCCAAGCTCTTCCAGTACAACACTGGCATCTACCCAACAATGTGGAAAGTTGCCCAGGTATGTCCTATACACACAAATCCAACCTGGCCATTTACCACCCAGTCAGTCTACTCTCGATCATCAGTAAAGTGATGGAAGGGGTCATTGACAGTGCTATCAAACAGCACCTGCTCAGCAATACCTTGCTCAGTGATGCCCAGTTTGGGTTTTGCCAGGGGGTCACTCAGCTCCTGACCTCATTACAGCCTTGGTTCAAACATGGACAAAAGAGCTGAATTCCAGAGGTGAGGTGAGAATGTGTCCCTGTCTATATCAATGGGGACAAAGTAGAGAGCTTCAGGTTTTAGGTGTCCAGATCACCAACAACCTATCCTGGTCCCTCCATGTCAATACTATGATGAAGAAAGCCCACCAATGCCTCTAATGGGGCGGCACGGTAGCACAGTGGTTAGCACTGGTGCTTCACAGCTCCAGGGTCCTGGGTTCGATTCCCGGCTCGGGTCACTGCCTGTGTGGAGTTTGCACATTCTCCTCGTGTCTGCGTGGGTTTTCTCCAGGTGCTCCGGTTTCCTCCCACAGTCCAAAGATGTGCGGGTTAGGTTCATTGGCTATGCTAAAATTGCCCCTTAGTGTCCTGGGATGTGTAGGTTAGAGGGATTAGCAGGGATATGGGGATAGGGTCTGAGTGGGATTGTGTTCAGTGCAGACTCGATGGGCCGAAGGGCCTGTTTCTGCACTGTAGGGTTCTAATTTCTCAGAAGACTAAGGAAATTTGGCATGTCAGCTACGACTCTCACCAACTTTTACAGACGCACCATAGAAAGCATTCTTTCTGGTTGTATCACAGCTTGGTCTGGGCTCCTGCTCTGTCCAAGATCACAAGAAACTACAAACGGTCGTGAATGTAGCCCAATCCATTAAGCAAACCAGCCTCCCATCCATTGACTCTGTCTACACTTCCTCCTGCCTCAGCAAAGCAGCAAGAATAATTAAGGACCCCACGCACCCCAGACATTCTCTCTTCCACCTTCTTCCATTGGCCAAAAGATACAAAAGTCTGAGGTCACGTACCAACTGACTGAAGAACTGTTTCCCCCCTGCTGCCATCAGACATTTGAATGGACCTACCTCGCATTAAGTTGATCTTTCTCTAGTAAGGCGATACTTGGAATACTGTGTACAGTTCTGGTCACCCCATTATAGAAAGGATATTATTAAACTAGAAAGAGTGCAGAAAAGATTTACTAAGGTGCCACTGGGACTTGATGGATTGAGTTATAAGGAGAGGTTGGATAAACTATGGCTTTTTTTTCTGGAGTACAAAGAACAAAGAACAAAGAACAACCCAGCACGGAAAACAGGCCCTTCGGCCCAACGAGCCCGCGCCGCCACATCACCCTACACCTATTCTACCCTGCATATCTATGAATGGAACCCTACTCAGTCAGATTCAGGGAAGAAATAGTGTCAATTTGGTAAAAACCGATTAGCCTGAGAGCACATCTTTGGGGTGTGGGAGGAAACCGGAGCGCCCGGAGGAAACCCACGCAACCACAGGGAGAATGCGCAAACTCCCACAGACACAGGCCCAAATCCATGTGCCTGCACAGCCAGCAGTGCTAGTCACTGAGCTGTTGCGGTGCCCGTCTACCGGTCCAGGATCAAGCACACACACCGACATGAAGTACTAGGCCACTCCTGGAACTTCCAAGAGCAGCCCAGGCACGACCTGCTGTGTGAATGCCCCTCGTTTGACATGAGGTGGACCTCCACCTGTGGAATAAAGACAAAAATATTAATCTTACAGCCTGCCTTTCCGGTGTCTCCCGAGGTTTAACCCTATTTAATAGACCCTACCATATCCCTCCATTCTTGTGTAGGAGGCTGAGGGGTGAGATTATAGAGGTCTATAAAATAATGAGGGGCATAGGTCAGCTAGATAGTCAATATCTTTTCCCAAAGGTAGGAGAGTCTAAAACTAGAGAGCATGGACTTCAGGTGAGAGGGAAGAGGTACAAAAGTGTCCAGAGCTGCAATTTTTTCACACAGAGGGTGGTGAGTGTCTGGAACAAGCTGCCAGAGGTGGTAGTAGAGGGCCCTAGAGGGAGTGCAGAGGAGGTTTACGAGGCTGATACCGGAGTTGAGGGGATTGAGCTATGAGGAGAGGCTGAATAAACTAGGCTTGTACTCTTTAGAGTTTAGAAGAATGAGGGGAGATCTCATTGAGACGTATAAGATGATGAATGGGATGGATAGGATAGAGGTGGAGAGACTCTTCCCGCTCAAAAAAGACAGTAGGACTAGGGGGCACAGCCTCAAGGTAAAGGGGAAGCGGTTTAGAACAGAGTTGAGGAGGAACTTCTTCACTCAAAGGGTGGTGATCTCTGGAATTCTCTGCCTGTTGAAGTGGTGGAGGCTGCCTCGCTAAATATTTTTAAGAAACGGGTTGATGGGTTTTTGATAAGAGAGGGGATTAAGGGTTATGGGGAGAGGGCGGGAAGGTGGAGCTGAGCCACGACAGATCAGCCATGATCTTATTGAATGGCGGGGCAGGCTCGAAGGGCCAGATGGCCTACTCCTGCTCCTATTTCTTATTATGTTCATTTTGTCTTTTAAAAAGCGTTTAGATGGGTAAGATGGGTATAGAGGATGTGGGCCAAATGTGGGGAATTGGGGTTAGCTTAGGGGTTACAATAAGGGTCGGCATGGACAAGTTGGGCTGAAGGGCCTGTTTCCATGCTGTAAACCTCTATGACTCGATGACTCTATGACAGGTGAACTGAACAGTCATCACTGTCACAGGAGACTGGGTTTGGCTGGTGTCACAGATGTGGAAATAAAGATGATACACTGAGGTTAGATTGGGTGAAAGTTAATGCTACTGAGGACTCAGGTGGGGGTTAATCAGTCGGAGAAATACATGCTTGATCCTTGAATGAGTATGGGAACTTGAGTCACATCAGTTCCCCCGAGACGTAGAGAGGGATAATTGTGAAATACATTTACACAGTGAAAGCCGTAAGCAAGAAGTGAACACCAAGGGGCATACAAAACTTCTCACATTTTCCACACTGGCTAAGTAATGAGTCTGTTTACTATTGAGATGCCTGGATAGCACAGTGGTTACCACTGCTGCCTCACAGGCACCGAGGAACTGGGTTCAGGTCCGCTCTCGGGGGCTGCCCGTGCGGAGTCTGCACGTTCTCCCCATGTCGGCGTGGGTTTCCTCTGGGTGCTCCAGGTTCCTCCCACAGCCCAGAGACATGCAGGTTAGGTGGATTGGTAAATGCACAGGATTACGCAGGGGTGAGCCTGGGTGAGATGCTCTTTTGGAGAGTCAGTGCAGACTCGATGGGCTGAATGGTCTCCTTCTGCACTGTAGGGATTCTATGGTTCTGTAAGTCTATATCATCCTCCTGCACTGTCTTATTAATGGACAACTGGGACTGAGTTAGAAGATTCAAAATAATACAATCCCCAGGCTTGTTAAGAAGCACATTTCATAGAATCTCTACAGTGAAGAAGGAGGCCATTCGGCCCATTAAGTCAGCACCAAACCACGTATCGCAAATTGCCTTGGGACACTAAGCGGCAATTTAGCATGGTCAATACACCTAACCGTGAGACCTTTGGACTGAGGGAGGAAACCGGAGCATCTGGAGGAAACCCATGCAGACATGGGGAGAATGTGCAAACTCCGTATAGACAGTGACCTGAGGCCAGAATTGAACCCGGCTCCCTGGTGCTCTGATACAGCAGGGCTAATCCCTGTGCCGCCGTGATTCCTGTTAAACCCCACAGCGCAGAAATTCTTCAGAACCCAGCGGGTCTGCACCAAATCTCCAAACGAACATCACATTCTGCCATTCCCTTTCCCCCCATAACATCAGGCTTTTCCCACGGCCAATCCACCTAACCTACACATCCTTGGAACTGTGGGCGTACCCAGAGAAACCCACAGAGAGACATGGGAGAATGTGCAATCTCCATTCTAACCCACGGTTAGAACCAAACCCAGCTCCCTGGCACTGTCAGGCAGTGCTAACCAGTATGCCATCGTCCTGTCTGATGAATTAGAACATAGAAAAGCTACAGCACAAACAGGCCCTTCGGCCCACAAGTTGCACCGATGATATCCCTACCTACTAGGCTTACCTATAACCCTCAATTCTATTGTCCCATGTATTCATCCAGAAGTCTCTTAAAAGACCCCAGCGAGTTCGCCTCCACCACCACTGACGGCAGCCGCTTCCACTCACTCACCGCCCTCTGAGTGAAAAACTTACCCCTAACATCACTTCTGTACCTGCTCCCCAGCACCTTAAACCTGTGTCCTCTCGTAGCGAGCATTTCAGCCCTGGGAAAAAGCCTCTGAGAATAGCGAGGGGGATTGAATATAAAAGTAGGGAGGTCTTGCTGCAGCTGTATAGGGCATTGGTGAGGCCGCAGCTGGAGTACTGTGTGCAGTTTTGGGCGCCGCACCTGCGCAAGGATATTTTGGCCCTGGAGGGAGTGCAGAGGAGGTTTACTAAGCTGATACCGGAGTTGAGGGGATTGAGCTATGAGGAGAGGCTGAATAAACTAGGCTTGTACTCGTTAGAGTTTAGAAGAATGAGGGGAGATCTCATTGAGACGTATAAGATGATGAATGGGATGGATAGGATAGAGGTGGAGAGACTCTTCCCGCTCAAAAAAGACAGTAGGACTAGGGGGCACAGCCTCAAGATAAAGGGGGGGCGGTTTAGAACGGAGTTGAGGAGGAACTTCTTCACTCAAAGGGTGGTGAATCTCTGGAATTCTCTGCCCGTTGAAGTGGTGGAGGCTGCCTCACTAAATATTTTTAAGAAGCGGGTTGATGGGTTTTTGATAAGAGAGGGGATTAAGGGTTATGGGGAGAGGGCGGGAAGGTGGAACTGAGTCACGACAGATCAGCCATGATCTTATTGAATGGCGGGGCAGGCTCGAAGGGCTAGATGGCCTACTCCTGCTCCTATTTCTTATGTTCTTATGTAATCCACCCTATCTATACCTCTCAACATTTTATAAACCTCTATCAGGTCACCTCTCATCCTTCGTCTCTCCAGGGAGAAGAGACCCAGCTCCCTCAACCTATCCTCATAAGGCATGCCTCCCAATCCAGGCAACACCCTTGTAAATCTCCTCTGCACCCTCTCAATAGCTTCCACTTCCCTCCTGTAATGAGGCGACCAGAACTGCGCACAGTACTCCAAGAGGGGTCTGAATTAAAATTTAATCATGGGTTGTGGTGTGATTCGAACCCCTGGGTCTGCTGGATCGATAACACCACTGCATCAGTGCCTCCCCGAACACCTATGAGAGAGGGAAGGAGTACGGATTGATCATTGAGTGGGAGTGAGCGAGATTATCACACACTCTCAGTTCACTGCACCACCCTGTGGCTCAGGGAGTATTCGGCACTGAGTGTGCTCCCAGCTGCTGTGTGCTTGGCCTGGAACGAATTCTGAATGTTCTTTAAACAAAGCCATGACTTCAAGTGTCCTCCTGCCGTTCGGACTCCATTAAGGCTGCCAACCCTTGGCCTGGAGTGTCCAAATAGTAAAGATCAATCCTGGGTGTACTACCCAGGATCAAGGTCACTGGGACATTAAAACAAGATTGTCTTTTTTTTGGGTAATTTTCTTGACCAATCATAAAAATGTTGAAAAACCCACACTGTTAGTTACAGTGCAGAGATCTACCCGCAGTGTACGAGAATGGGTAAACTGGGACCTGACCTGGGACCATGCCCAGTAAAGGCATCTCCTACCCATAAGCTTCAAGACATGATCTGTACCCGGTATGCAATCATCCGGTACTGATATTTCTTTTAAACACGGACATTAACACCTTGGGTGGCACAGTGGTTAGCACTGCTGCCTCACAGCACCAAGGGCCCAGGTTCGATTCCTGGTTTGGGTCACTGCCTGTGTGGAGTTTGCACATTTTCCCCATGTCTGCATGGGTTTCCTCTGGTTTCATAGAATCATAGAAACCCTATGGACACATGGATTTGGGCCTGTGTCCGTGGGAGTTTGCGCGTTCTCCCCTTGGTTGCGTGGGTTTCCTCCGGGAGCTCCGGTTTCCTCCCACATCCCAAAAATGTGCTTTTAGGCTGATTGATTGGGTAACAAATTGTCCCTATATTGGACCTCCCTGATCCTCACACATTAGGCATAGACTAGAATCATGAATAGGTCACTGAGACAATGGGACGGCGGCGCGGGCTCGTTGGGCCGAAGGACCTGTTTCCCATGCTGTGTTGTTCTTTGTTCTTTGTTCTACAGTGCAGAAGGATGCCATTCGGCCCATCTGCACCGACCATAAACCCACCCAGGCCCTACCCCCATATATTTACCCACTAATCCCTCTAACTTACTCATCTTACAACTCCAAGGGGCAATTTTCAGCACGGCCAATCAACCCAACCCGCACATCTTTGGACTGTGGAAGGAAACCGGAGCACCCGGAGGAAACCCACGCAGACACGAGGAGAATGTGCAAATCCCACACAGACAATGACCGGAGCCGGGAATCGAACCCAGGTCCCTGGAGCTGTGAAGCAGCAGTGCTAACCCACTGTGCTACTGTGCCGCGCAACACATTGCAGCTCCTGAAACCATCTGAAAAGGTATTTCCTGACTTATAACTTAGACTTAGAACCCTACAGTGCAGAAACAGGCCCTTCGGCCCATCGAGTCTGCACCGAACACAATCCCACCCAGACCCTATCCCCATATCCCTACACATTTACCTGCTAATCCCTCTAACCTACACATCCCAGGACACTAAGGGGCAATTTTAGCATAGCCAATGAACCTAACCCGCACATCTTTGGACTGTGGGAGGAAACCGGAGCACCCGGAGAAAACCCACGCAGACACGAGGAGAATGTGCAAACTCCACACAGGCAGTGACCCGAGCCGGGAATCGAACCCAGGACCCTGGAGCTGTGAAGCAGCAGTGCTAACCCACTGTGCTACCGTGCCGCATGGCTCACTCTGAAACTGAGACAGTGATTGTCTCAAAGCCCCAGAGTGAATGTCCGATAACAGTAATAAGACTCTGGTTAATCAATGTAAGCCTGTGTTTAGAAGGGAGCTGGGAGAATCCTCATGGTAAGACGGGTGGCATGGTAGCACAGTGGGTTAGCACTGCTGCTTCACAGCTCCAGGGTCCTGGGTTCGATTCCCGGCTCGGGTCACTGTCTGTGTGGAGTTTGCACATTCCCCTCGTGTCTGCGTGGGTTTCCTCCGGGTGCTCCCGTTTCCTCCCACAGTCCAAAGATGTGCGGGTTAGGTTGATTGGCTGTGCTAAGAAATTACCCCTTAGTGTCCAGGGTAGTAGAGGTTAGAGGGATTAGTGGGTAGGATATGGGGGTAGGGCCTGGGTGGGATTGTGTTTGGTGCAGACTCGATGGGCCAAATGGTCTCTTCATGCACTGTAGGGTTCTGTGATCTATGAATCCTCAAGGTAAGACAGCAATGTTGGTCTCTTTGTTTAATCTTTCAGCGCAGTCTATAAAACACAACAAGTGCAGAAACAACAACAGAGAAAAGGGCAGCAACATTTGTGCCTTCAGACCTGAAGTTGCAACATTGTAATGTCCTCCCTTCATGTCCACCAGTGTAGCCAACTGATAACACGTTGATGGATGGGGTTTTATGGCCTCTCTGGATCCGACACTGGAAAATTCCACCCAAGGTCAACAGATATTTCTATTGTCCGTCCCTTGCCCACTCCGTGGCGGGCAAGGGTGGCAGAATTCCAGCGTATAAGTAACTAACCCCCTAACGCACAGAAAATCCAGCACTTTATTGATGACCATGAGTTGACTGATGGGGTGGCAATTGGCCGAGTTGGATTTGTGCTGCTTTTTGGATGTACCTGGGCCATTTCCCACATTGCCGGGTTGTAATTGCGCTGGGGTAGCCCGGCGAGGGGAACAGTAAGCTCTGGAACCCAAGTCTTCAGCACTTTTGCTGGAATATGGTCAGGGTCCAAGGCCTTTGTAATCTGTGTCCCAAAGCCTGAGAACTCTTTGAATAATGAGAACATTGATATTTCTCTTATCTCAACTGTAATAAGTTGCATTGATTCAGCACATTTTACATCCTAGGAACATCCCATGATGCTTCACAAGAGCATAAAAGCTTGATTAGGTTTTACAAAGCAGGCAGTGAGGTCAAAGGTCGGAGAGGTCAAAGAAGGAAATTCCAGTGTTTAGGGTTTAGGTGCTCCCATCCAATCCATGCAGCTCTGTGAGTCCTGCCAGGGAGGGATTACCATTCTGCAGAGTGTGTTCACAACTACTTGTAAAGCTGCAGCAATCACTAAAAAGGCTCACCTTGTGAGATGAGACCTTTAATGAGAAGCTAGCATTGAAGGAAAGTCTTGCATTTGTTACCCTGCTGTGACACTGAAGTGTTTCCAGCCAGCTCAGTGCTTTTGAAGTGTCTTTCCGGTTGTAATATTGTAATGCAGGTTAAACTAAAGCGGCAAGTGCGGATGTTAGTTGCACAGCTGATGAAAGAATGCTTCAACGGTAAGTGTGAGTGCAGCAATCTACAGAACAATTACTCCAAAGCTGGCCAGCTTTCACTCTTGTCCGCCCCAGTTTCCATGTCAGTCTAAGTCATAAAATATGACGATGCTTCCTTCAGTAACCGTTCCATTTAAATACGGCCACACTTCCCTGACAATGTGGGACACGATGTGGGTATGCCGGCATTGGACTGGCGTAAACACAGTAAAAAGTCTGACAACACCAGGTTTTAGTCCAACCGATTTATTTGATAATATTCTCACAAGCTTTCGAGGGGACTGCCTCTTCGTCAGGTGAATGGAGAGTTCTGGCCTCAGACAGAGCATATAAAGCACAGACAGTTTAGAGATTACTGATTAGAATGCGAATCCTTACACCTAACCTGCTGTTCAAGACCTAAAGTGGCTGATAATGTGAGTGGAAGGAGCACTGATCACAGTTTAAGGAGATGTGTATTGTCTCCAGACAGTACAGTAAGTGAGGTTTTGCAAACCCAGGCAAGTCACGGGGGTTACAGATAGTGCGACATGCAGCTCGACAACGGATGAATGAACATCGCTCGACAGTCACCAGGCAAGACTGTTCCCTTCCTGTTGGCGAACACTTCAGTGGTCACGGGCATTCAGCCTCTGACCTTCGGGTAAGCATTCTCCAAGGCAGCCTTCATGACACACGACAGCGCAGAGTCGCTGAACAGAGACTGATAGCCAAGTTCCGCACACATGAGGACGGTCTCAACAGGGATCTTGGGTTCATGTCGCACTGTCTGTAACCCTCGTGACTTGCCTGGGTTTGTAAAACCTCACTTACTGTACTGTCTGGAGACAATACACATCTCTTTAAACTGTGATCAGTGCTCCTTCCACTCACATTATCAGCCACTTTAAGACTTGAACAGCAGGTTAGGTGTAAGGATTCGCATTCTAATCAGTAATCTCTAAACTGTCTGTGCTTTATATGCTCTGTCTGAGGCCAGAACTCTCCATTCACCTGACGAAGAGGCAGTCCCCTCGAAAGCTTGTGAGAATATTATCAAATAAATGTGGGACACAGCATTGCATCACCAACTTTCTAACCCATCATCAGAGACATTCCCAGTCACTGTGAGAGCCTCAGCACTGGGAGACTGTGGCATGTCGAAAACTCAACTTCCCCATTTGACTCATAACAGAACTATGCATTAACATACTTGACCATCAGATTATGTATATATTTACTTGCAAGCAAGGGGAAAGTGCCTATTTAAAGGTCAGGACATTGGACAGGCGTGGTACTATTGCTGGGCTGTTAAACTCAGCCAATGTTCCGGAGACACAGGTTCGAATCCCGCCATGGTGGAGTTCAACTCAAGGGCAGCACGATGGCACAGTGGTTGGCACTGCTGCCTCACAGCGCCAGGAACCTGGGCTCAATTCACAGCTTGGGTCACTGTCTATGTTGAGTTTGTACATTCTCCCCATGTCTGTGTGGGTTTCCTCCCAAAGTCCAATGCCGGTTAGGTTGATCGGCCCTGCTAAATTGCCCCTCAATGTCCTGGGATGTGTAGGTTGGAGGGATTAGCGGGGTAAATATATGGGGATAGGGCTTGGGTGGGATTGTGGTCAGTGCAGACTCGATGGGCCGAATGGTCTCCTTTTGTACTGTAGAGTTTCTATGACACATCGCTTCAGGACAAAGAAAATCGTCATGATTTATACAATTCTGTAGTTCACAATCAGCTGGACACAACCCAATCAAAAGGATCACAAGTGACATACAGCATAGAACCCTACAGTGCAGAAACAGGCCCTTCGGCCCATCGAGTCTGCACCGAACACAATCCCACCCAGACCCTATCCCCATATCCCTACACATTTACCTGCTAATCCCTCTAACCTACACATCCCAGGACACTAAGGGGCAATTTTAGCATAGCCAATGAACCTAACCCGCACATCTTTGGACTGTGGGAGGAAACCGGAGCACCCGGAGAAAACCCACGCAGACACGAGGAGAATGTGCAAACTCCACACAGGCAGTGACCCGAGCCGGGAATCGAACCCAGGACCCTGGAGCTGTGAAGCAGCAGTGCTAACCCACTGTGCTACCGTGCCGCCCATACATTACATATTGATCCAATAAAATGAAATACTGACCATTCCAGGGTTGCGTGATGATGGGACTGCGAGGCACACTGATATATTACCATCAAGCCTTGTTAAATGTCCCTGAGTCCTTACCCCAATCATTGCCATCATCAGAAATCCTTATATAAAGTCTCTTATTTTTTTCCACAACCCCAGGTTAAAGTCCAACAGGTTTAATTTGGTGGCACGAGCTTTCGGAGTGCTGCCCCTTCATCAGGTAAGCGAAGGAGAGACACTCCGAAAGCTACCAAATAAACCTGCTGGGACTTTAACCTGGTGTTATGAAGCTCCTTACTGTGCCCACCCCAGTCCAACGCCGGCATCTCCACATCTGACTTTGTTAGCAGCTTCATTAGGACAGTCACATGTGGCTGTTTCAATTGATAAAGGGCGTCTGCTGAAGGCATTAGTGTTTTATGGCCTTGTTAGTGAAGTTAACTGAGGTTCTAAGGGAATGCGGTCAAATCAACTTGCCTTTGGGATATTCCCTGACTATTTTGATAAGATTGTTCATTGTCAAGATACTTGAAACACATGTCTACATACACGTGGATTAACTTGTATTGCAATAATAATAATTGTTACACGGTATTAAATCACCTCATTACAACCACTGATAGCTTCCTCACTATTGAATTAAACTAGAGCTTTTACTTCTAAACTGAGTAAAAATAAGATCCTACTTATTTCTTTTCTTATACTTCTCCAGGTAACGTTGCCGAACCGGATATCCGGCAGCCCAGGCTAATGTTCTCCATACGTGGGTTCAAATCCCATCGCGGCAGCTGGTGGTATTTAAATTCTGGAATATAAAGCTTGTTGATGGTCAGCATGACAATTATCGTCCGTTATAGAAACCCTACGGGGCAGAAGGAGGCCATTCAGCCCATCGAGACTGCACTGACCACAATCCCGCCCCAGCCCTATCCCCTTAACCCCATGCATTTACCCTAGCTAGTCCTTCTGACACAAAGGTGCAACTCAGCATGGCCAATCCACCTAACCCACACATTTTTAGACTTTGTTATGCATATTGGCGTGCATGCAGTCCCTTTAAGGGAACAGTTGAGGTGACCCTGGGTATGAGGGTGATCTGCCCGGGGACAGCCCTGAGAGGGCAACTGTCATTGAGAGTGTGGGTGAGTGAGGCTGTAATAATAAATACCCGTGTTCCCTGACACATAGAACATTACAGCACAGTACAGGCCCTTCGGCCCTCGATGTTGTGCCGAGCTATGTCCAAACCCAAGATCAGTCTATCCCACTCCCAATCATTCTGGAGTGCTCCATGTGCCTATCCAATAACCACTTGAAAGTTCCTAAAGTGTCCGACTCCACTATCACAGCAGGCAGTCCATTCCACACCCCAACCACTCTCTGAGAGAAGAGTGAAGAGTGAAGAAAGCTGCAGTTGTAAATGCACCTAGTTTGGGGGCGTTTAAGAGAGTTTAATAGGTTTATGGATGAAAAGGGATTGGTTTAGGCTAGTGGGTCATTGTTTTGTAACTGGTCGGCGCAACATCATGGGCCGAAGGGCCTGTTCTGCGCTGTAATGTTCTATGTTCTATGTTCTATGAATCTACCTCGGACATCCCTCCTATATCTCCCACCATGAACCTTATAGTTACATCCCCTAGGGACACCTGTCTACAGCACAAATTCTTAGGATACACCTCATTTATAAAGAATTTAACATCGCCAATTGTGGTTGAAAACCACATCTGGTTCACTAATGTCCCTTTTAGAGAAGGAAATCTGCCGTCCTTACCCAGTCTGGCCTACATGACTCACGGTTGACCCTTATCTGCCCCCTCTGAAAATGGCTGGGTGAGCCATTTGGATCTAAAGGCAATTAGGGGATGGATAACCAATTCCTGCCCAGTCAGCGGCACCTACATCCCAGGGATGAATGAGAGGAGAGGGAGATGAATTTCCAGCTAGAGATTGTTTCTCATCAGTCTCAATAACAGCAGGTCAGCTATTGAACTCTGCTTTGAAAAGGTTAATTGTAGAAATTTGTGAGTTGGCACAGCAAAGAGAACATTCTCCACACTCCATCATCAACAAACCGAATATGGAGATAAGCATATTGGTGCCATGGGTTAGCTTGTTCTTCAGTACTAGCTGTACTGAGCTGTGAATGCGAACAGTGTATATCACTGCACTGTGATTAAAAACTGCCCTTGATAATTTTGAGAAGTATTTTATTGGGAAATGGCAGACAATTTGCACACAACTTTTATTTATAGCTTCCTTAAGATGGATAAACACTCTGGCACCCTTTCTTGAGATACCCAAGAGGCGCCAAACCAGATGTCAGGGGGGATTGGTCAATGGGTTCAGCTTTTCCAAGGATCTTCCAGAAGGAAAAAGGCGGTGGGGGGTGGTTTTAGTTTGTGTGGCCATTGTGGTTGAAGCTCATCTGTCAATGATGGTGTGATCGTAGAATCCCTACAGTGCAGAAGCAGACCATTCAGCCCATTGAGTCCACACTGACTCTCCGATGCATCTAGAACCTATCCCCGTAACTCCGCTAAGCCCCCTAACCTTCACATAATGGTGATACGATGGCACAGTGGGTTAGCACAGCTGCCTCACGGTGCCAGAGACCCAGGTTCAATTCCAGCCTTGGGTCACTGCCTGTGTGGAGTTCGCACATGCTAAATTCTCCCTCAGTGTTCCCGGACAGGCACCGGAGTATGGCAACCAGGGGATTTAGAACATAGAACATTACAGCGCAGTACAGGACCTTCGGCCCTCGATAATGCGCCGACTAATGGAACCAATCTAATGACTCTCTAACCTAAACTATTCCAATGTTATCCATATGCCTATCCACTGACCATTTGAACGCCCTTAAAGTTAGCGAGTCCACAACTGCTGCAGGCAGGGCATTCCACGCCCTTACTACCCTCTGAGTAAAGAATCTACCTCTGATATCCGTCCTATAATTATCACCCCTCAATTTAAAACTATGTCCCCTCGTGTTAGCCATCACCATCCGAGGAAAAAGGCTCTCACTGTCCACCCTATCCAATCCTTTGATCATCTTGTATGCCTCAATTAGGTCACCTCTTAACCTTTTTCTCTCTAACGAAAATAACCTCAAGTCCCTCAGCCTTTCCTCATAAGACCTTCTCACCATACCAGGCAACATCCTGGTAAACCTCCTCTGCACCCTTTCCAATGTCTCCACAACTTTCTTATAATGCGGCGACCAGAACTGTACGCAATACTCCAAGTGCGGCCGCACCAGAGTTTTGTACAGTTGTAACATGACCTCACGGCTCCGAAATTCAATCCCTCTACCAATAAAAGCTAACACACCGTATGCCTTCTTAACAACCTTCTCAACCTGGGTGCCAACTTTCAGGGATCTATGCACATGTACCCCGAGATTTTTGCCGTAACTTGCAGTGTGAATGTAAGCCGACTTGTGACTAATAAGTAAACTTTATCTCGGGGCATGAAGGGGCAATTCATCATCGCTAGTCCACCTAACCCGCACGTCTTTGGAAGTGCGGAAGGAAAACTGGAGCAGCCGGTGGAAACCCATGCAGACACGGGGAGAACATGCACTCTTCACACAGACGGTGACCCGAGGCTGGAATCGAACCCGGGTCCCTGGCACTGTGAGGCAGCAGTGCCAACCACTGTACCAGCGTGCCGCCCATGATTGGGAGAAAGGGTGGGGGAGGCAAAGCAGCGTTGATGAGGAACACTATTGATGTGGTGTAACCAGGGATGTGTTGCCCAGTGTGTGGCGAGCTGTAGCGACAGTTGGGCGCGGCTGACATTCATCTGCATCGAGTGGTTATTGGGCTGCAGTACACAGGAGGTACTGTGTGAATCTAATCTGATTGATGCTACAGTCTACCGTACAATTTAATCAATCGCGTTTGCGAAGGTTCAGCTCCACAGAGACTCAGTGTTCCTGCCAACCCTCCCTCCCCACCCCCCGGCTGTTTGTGCCAGTCCTGTATCTCTCGCCAGAGCCCTGACTCATTGTTCACCCATGTGCCACAGGCAACAGAAGGGACATTGTTTTGGGTGCTGTGCCCAGTGCTTGTGGAGCGCTGCTTTATTTTGGTCTCTGGCATTCCCAAACACATCTGGATTGGAAATTTAGCTGCACTTTTGATTTTTCTCTCAGCATCTTTCTTGCGGACTGGCTTTTTATTACATGGCTGCAACACATTAACTGCCCAATGAGGGCAAACAGGACTGAACGTTTTGGAAAGTACATTCAGTCACTTTTCCTCCATGATGTTAATTTCGAGCAAATCACGTGTTGATTTCAGTCAGATGAGGCCTCCGGTTCAGCCCATCCCACCCGGAGGATACAGAGATGAGTGTATCGCAGAGGTTCAAATGTAGTTTAAAGTTTATTTATTGCAGTCACAAATAGGCTTAACATTAACATTGCAATGAAGTTACTGTGAAATTCCCCCAATCGCCACACTCCGGCGCCTGTACGGGTCGATGCACCTAACCAGCACGTCTTTGGACTGTGGGAGGAAACCCACACAGACACGGGGAGAACATGCAGACTCCACACAGGCAGTGACCTGAGCTGAGAATTGAACCCAGCTCCCTGGTGTGAGAAACGCAGCTCACAGTTAAACAATTTAGTCAAGTCAAGTTCTGAAGGAGCAAGATTTTATTTGATGTTCTTGCAAGACCGGGTGTCCAATAAAATAGGCACACTTTGCGTAGATTTGCAGCACATTTTATACTTTTTTTACAAGCATTGTAATGGCTTGGCAATGTGTTGTTCTCCCCTAATTGGTGGTCCCTGTCCCATCTATGTGTTGTCATTCCCCTATTGGCTCGAGGTGCCCCAAGTTTCCATCCCCTCTACTCCCCATCTAACAATGTCTCCTGTTATCACAAGAGTGCATTAGTAAACTCATCCGTCTTATCCAACTCTGTTACATGTCCAGTTCAGATTGGCAGTAATCAATCCTTTGCCAACTTAATCACTGCTGTCCCGACTATCTCAGTGACCTTTTTCCCCCTTTTATGCTTAGTTGTAAAAACAACACATCTTGCAGACCATTTGCTTTTTGTAACTTGGGCCTCTTACATTCCTGCAGGATGTGGTGTATGCTTCACTGCCCATTACACCTCTGATGTCACGGGCATTCAGCCTCTGACCTTCGGGTAAGCATTCTCCAAGACCGCCTTCACGACACACGACAGCGCAGAGTCGCTGAACAGAGACTGATAGCCAAGTTCCACACACATGAGGACGGTCTCAACAGGGATCTTGGATTCATGTCGCACTATCTGTAACCCCCGTGACTTGCCTGGGTTTGCAAAACCTCACTTACTGTAATGTCTGGAGACAATACACATCTCTTTAAACTGTGATCAGTGCTCCTTCCACTCACATTATCAGCCACTTTAGGACTTGAACAGCAGGTTAGGTGTAAGGATTCGCATTCTAATCAGCAATCTCTAAACTGTCTATGCTTTATATGCTCTGTCTGAGGCCAGAACTCTCCATTCACCTGACGAAGAGGGTAACCTCGAAAGCTTGTGGGAATATTATCAAATAAATCGGTTGGACTAAAACCTGGTGTTGTCAGACTTTTTACTGTGTTATCTCCAGATCACAGGCAGTCTTTTTATTATCCCTAACTAATGCTGTGTTAGCAGCATCGAACCTTATGTCCTATGTTTGTGACTAAACTCACAGTTGTTTCCATAATGTGGGTTATCAATGTGCCTGACTATATCCAATCTACTTAACTTTAAGCTATTTCTCTATGCTCTACAGATACATGTGTTAACAGCATCTTTACCTATTGCTCACACTGGCACAGTGCGGCAGTGGGGCTGACCACAGTGCCAGGAGGATGGGTTATTGCTGGGATTTGGGAGCAGTTTGCTTCCGGGGGAGGGGCTGGGCCGTCGGGGGAGATGAGGGAGGGGCTGGGTTGTCGGGGGAGATGAGGGAGGGGCTGGGTTGTCAGGGGAGATGGGGGAGGGGCTGGGTTGTCAGGGGAGATGGGGGAGGGGCTGGGTTGTCGGGGGAGATGGGGGAGGGGCTGGGTTGTCAGGGGAGATGGGGGAGGGGCTGGGTTGTCGGGGGAGATGGGGGAGGGGCTGGGTTGTCAGGGGAGATGGGGGAGGGGCTGGGTTGTCGGGGGAGATGGGGGAGGGGCTGGGTTGTCGGGGGAGATGGGGGAGGGGCTGGGTTGTCGGGGGAGATGGGGGAGGGGCTGGGTTGTCGGGGGAGATGGGGGAGGGGCTGGGTTGTCGGGGGAGATGGGGGAGGGGCTGGGTTGTCAGGGGAGATGGGGGAGGGGCTGGGTTGTCGGGGGAGATGGGGGAGGGGCTGGGTTGTCGGGGGAGATGGGGGAGGGGCTGGGTTGTCGGGGGAGATGGGGGAGGGGCTGGGTTGTCGGGGGAGATGGGGGAGGGGCTGGGTTGTCGGGGGAGATGGGGGAGGGGCTGGGTTGTCGGGGGAGATGGGGGAGGGGCTGGGTTGTCGGGGGAGATGGGGGAGGGGCTGGGTTGTCGGGGGAGATGAGGGAGGGGCTGGGTTGTCGGGGGAGATGAGGGAGGGGCTGGGTTGTCGGGGGAGATGAGGGAGGGGCTGGGTTGTCGGGGGAGATGGGGGAGGGGCTGGGTTGTCGGGGGAGATGAGGGAGGGGCTGGGTTGTCGGGGGAGATGGGGGAGGGGCTGGGCCGTCGGGGGAGATGAGGGAGGGGCTGGGTTGTCGGGGGAGACGGGGAGGGGCTGGGCCATCGGGGGAGATGAGGGAGGGGCTGGGTTGTCAGGGGAGATGAGGGAGGGGCTGGGTTGTCAGGGGAGATGAGGGAGGGGCTGGGTTGTCGGGGGAGATGGGGGAGGGGCTGGGTTTTCGGGGGAGATGGGGAGGGGCTGGGTTGTCGGGGGAGATGGGGGAGGGGCTGGGTTGTTGGGGGAGCTGGGGCAGATGGGGAGGGGCTGGGTTGTTGGATGGGGGCTGTGGGAGGGGCTGCTTTGTCAGGGGGTTGGGGAGGAGTTGAGTTGCTGGGAGGGGCTGGGTTGCTGGGGGAACTGGGGGTGGGGCTGTGTTGTTAGGGGGCTGGGGGAGGGATTGGCTTGCTGGGAGGGCTGGGGAAGGGGCTGTGCTGCTGGGGGAGGGGGCAGGTTGTCAAGGGGTTGGGGGAGGAGCTGAGTTGCTGGGGGAGGGGCTGTGTTGTCAGGGGGTTGGGGGAGGAGTTGAGTTGCCAGGAGGGCTGGGGGAGGAGCTGGGTTGCTGGGGGAGGGGCTGGCTTGTCAGGGGGTTGGGGGAGGAGTTGAGTTGCTGGGGGGGTCTGGGGGAGGGGCTGGGTTGTTGGGGGAGGGGCTGTGTTGTCAGGGGGTTGGGGGAGGAGTTGAGTTGCTGGGGGAGGTCTGGGGGAGGGGCTGGGTTGCTGGGGGAGGGGCTGTGTTGTCAGGGGGTTGGGGGAGGAGTTGAGTTGCTGGGGGGGGATCTGGGGGAGGGGCTGGGTTGCTGGGGGAGGGGCTGGGTTGTCAGGGGGTTGGGGGAGGAGTTGAGTTGCTGGGGGGGTCTGGGGGAGGGGCTGGGTTGCTGGGGGAGGGGCTGTGTTGTCAGGGGGTTGGGGGAGGAGTTGAGTTGCTCGGGGGGGGTCTGGGGGAGGGGCTGGGTTGCTGGGGGAGGGGCTGTGTTGTCAGGGGGTTGGGGGAGCAGTTTAGTTGCTGGGGAAGGGGCTGGTGGACCCTTCATTGCTGGAGCCAGACTCACTGGGTTTTCTGGGTGGGTGGGACACAATGTGGCGGTGGGGTGGGGGGGAGGTGGGTGATTTAGGTAGTTTTAACTAATTAACAACCCGAAGAGATGGGGAAGGTAGAAAGTTCAATAGCCAGTTGGCACTATGATTTTGATTCTTTGAGAGGGCTGTGGTGGAAGTCAGTCCATGAACACAAGCAGAGAAACGTGAAGAAACACTCTGGAAAATACTCAAACTGCACAAAGCAAGTACAACTTCTTCAAGAGCCTGACCCTACGGTGTGTAAATTTTCTGAATACTGTCACGAGATATGATAACTAATTGATTACACTGAGACATCTACAGATACAGGCACATTCTACAGATACAAATCTCCATTTGGGGAATCCTCTGTTACTGACCTGCCTGAGAGAGCAGGAGCAAGTTGTTAGGGAATTAACTCCAAGGCTTTGGGCACCAAATCACGCTTGGAATAATGTGCACAGTCTAGTTATCCGATTATAGAGAGGATGTTATTAAACTAGAAAGAGTGCAGAAAAGATTTACTAGGATGCTACCGGGACTTGATGGTTTGAGTTATAACGAAAGGTTGGATAGACTGGGACTTTTTTCTCTGGAGCGTAGGAGGCTGAGGGGTGATCTTATAGAGGTCTATAAAATAATGAGGGGCACAGATCAGCTAGATAGTCAATATCTTTTCCCAGAGTTAGGGGAGTCTAAAACTAGAGGGCATAGGTTTAAGGTGAGAGGGAAGAAATACAAAAGTGTCCAGAGGGGCAATTTTTTCCCCATACAGAGGGTGATAAGTGTCTGGAACAAGCTGCCAGAGATAGTAGTAGAGGCGGGTACAAATTTGTCTTTTAAAAAGCATTTAGACAGTTACATTGGGTCCGATGGGCATAGAGGGATATGGGCCAAATGCGGGCAATTGGGGTTAGCTTAGGGGTTTAAAAAATAAGGGCTCATGGACAAGTTGGGCTGAAGGGCCTGATTCCATGCTGTAAACCTCTATGACTTTATGACTAACCCCGGAACTCTGCTGTCCCATCTGTGAGGGATGGTGGTGTAATTTTTGAATCAAACCATCTGGGGCGGAAACCATGACAGAACCGTTATTGTAACCTAAGGGGTTAAACGCTAAGACCAGCAGAGGATGAAACACATAGAAAAAGAAGAAGAAAAAAACATGAGACTGGCAGGCGCCCAGGGTCTTCAGCATAGCTTAAAAGAGATAGGAAAACAAACTAATTTACACCATATAAAATAAATGTGTTAGTAATTTACAGGACAATGAAAAAGAGTTAGCTGAATGAATGAGATGTAAAACGATTCAAGCCTTAAAGGGGGTGATTGGATTAGAGTTAATGGGATGTCAACAAGGGAGGAGCTCACTCGGTAAAGAGATTAGGAAGTGGTAACCAATGAAGAACGGGGAGGGGGGCTGTCCGATTGTTATCTAGAATGTATATAAACTATGATTGTGTAAAGCAAGGTGTGTGTACCCACGGGACGGCACCCTTTCTTGCAAGATCGAATAAACCGACAGTTAGCTGAACTCATCCGTGTATTTGATTCAAAGGGGGGAATCAGAAAAGTGAGTTTCTGACCGTTTCTCACACATCTGCCACGGGAATCGGAGTGGATGAGGGGTGGACCGTGGAAAAGTCTGTTGGCCTTGGGCGGGAATTTACAGTTTTGGAATGAGAAAGGCTGTAAAGTCATGCCCTAGATGTCCCCTGAGCCGAATATGAATGGGGCATTTTTTACCTTGGGGTATGTAACATGGAAGAACGGGTGAAACATCATTGTCAAGACTTTGCTCCAAATGGGCGGCACGGTAGCACAGTGGGTTAGCACTGCTGCCTCACAGCGCCAGGGACCCGGGTTCGATTCCCGGCTCGGGTCACTGTCAGTGTGGAGTTTGCACATTCTCCCCGTGTCTGCGTGGGTTTCCTCCGGGTGCTCCGGTTTCCTCCCACAGTCCAAAGATATGCAGGTTAGGTCGATTGACCATGCTAAAATTGCTTCTTAGAGCCCTGAGATGCGTAGGTTAGAGGGATTAATGGGTAAATATGTAGGGATATGGGAGTAGGGCCTGGGTGGGATTGTGGTTGGTGCAGACTCGATGGGCCAAATGGCCTCTTTCTGCACTGTAGGGCTCTATGATTCTTTGATTCTAGTGGCTGGCACTGCTGTCTCGCAGTGCCAGGGATGCAGGTTAATTCCCAGCTTGCGTCTATGTCTGTGTGGAGTCTGCATATCCTCCCTGTGTCTGTGTGGGGTTCCTTCAGGTGCTCCTGTTTCCTCTCACAGACTGAAAGACTTGCTGAGTTAGGTACATTGGTCAGGCTAAATTCTCCCTCAGTGTACCCGAACAGGCGCCAGAGTGTGGCGACTAGGGGATTTTCACAGTAACTTCACTGCAATGTTAATGTACTTGTGACACTAATAGATAAACCTTAAACCATATTTGAAGCTAATCTGTGTATCCTCCGGGTGCCCGCAGTCTACTCGCAACCAAGAAGTAAACTTTAACTTTAAAAATAAAATGTGTTCATTAGAGAGCAACGTTCGTTGTTTTATTGGGTCTATCCACAGTCTGAAATTAGCCTGATATTTGTGAGATTGTGGGGGGTTGTTGAATACTCTCTCACCTAATTGTAAGATCAGGACTGGATAATTCATCGTTCTTGGGAGAGTGTTTCCCAGTGTTCTGGCAGATAATACCCTCAACTAACATTATCCATTTTCTGAATTATATTCATGATTACACTTGAAAGGTACATCACTAACCGGGAAAATAACCTTGCGATATCTGGGATTATAAAAGGGGCTGGATATAGAACTCACTGCGCAGAATGTGATCTTGACCCTTTTATTAAGAAAGCATACCCTCCAGCCTAGTCCGCACCATTCCCGCTGATCTGGCTGTAACCTGAATCCCACATTCCCAAGAACCCCGTCTCTTATTCAATAATCTAATCCTGGCACCAAACACTAATACCTTTGTCACCGAGTGTTTGGTGAGCAACTTTATTCTCATCACAGAATTCCATTGAAATTCACGTCACTTTAGCAACATTCTACGCGGAAAGAGAAATACTCTGGAGCGATGGAGGTGTGGGACTCTCTGACAGTTTGCAGCCTCATGGTACATGACCATTAAAGAGCTCAAATACAAATTGTCACCCGGAGACTTGGAAGCGAGCTCCGGATTTTCAAACTAACCCGAAACACAAAGGGACGAACTTTGAAATGAAGCACTGTCAATATTGTAGCTCTTGTGAGGTTTCTGACAGACAGGGGAGTTATGAGTTATGGGGAGAAAGCAGGAAATTGGAACTGATCCACTTCAAATCTGCCATGATCTTATTGAATGGCGGAGCAGGCTCGAGGGGCTAGATGGCCTACTCCTGCTCCAATTTCTTATGTGAGGTTTTTGAGATGGGAAGATAAAACCTTGAAATACAGGAAATTTTTAGTAGAATTGTGTGACGCACAAAACTGAAAGATCTTTGTGAGTCCGACTGAATGCTATTGGGATTCACCAATTATTCTGTTCAAAGATTTGTATCATAGCACGTTGTTGATTTTATTTGTTAATGAATTTGCATGTTTAATGGTGCATGTGAGTGCTTGTTAGCAATGCATGTGTGGCATGCGTGCATATTGTGTGCATGTCACGTTACTTTGGACATGTCGTCCCATTTATATATCACACCCCTCATCTTCCTCCTTTGACGAGATATCAATGTGCTATTATACTAATAGAACACTATTACGGAATGATGGTCCTCTGGTTTTTTTCCGGGAGGTTAACACAAGAAAGTAATTATATAATCTCAATTGTGGAACAAGGGATACAGGAGACTGTTCTAAATAAGGATCAAGAGCCTTGAGACGTTCCTGGGAATCAGTTGATTCCTATGGACCATCCAACATATTTTATGGCTCACTTGTCTTACTTCTGAGTTTCTGGGGATTCCGTGAATGTCTGTCTGTATAAGTTGTGCATGTTTATTGATGTCTTTTCTTTTGATCCACAGGAGATTCGGTCCCCCTTGTTGTCCAACAAGGGGTGGTGGGTCGTGCGAGGGCTGCTCTTGGATGTTGCTTCGAGAGTTGCCCAGTGCTTCACGTCGTTAGTGTACGCTTAAACTGGACCGACTGATGGGCAACATCACAGCTCAGTGACTATCACTGTTTGCTGTGCAGGTACATGGATTTGGGCCGGTGTCTGCGGGAGTTTTGCACATTCTCCCCATGATTGCGTGGGTTTCCTCCGGGTGCCCTGGTTTCCTCCCGCACCCCAAAAAACGTGCTCTTAGGCTGATTGGTGTGAACAAATTGTCCCTAAATTAGTCGTCCCTCAATCTGGTATGGTTCCTTTCTTGTGGAGTCCAGTAGGCGTAGACAAAGGTCATAGGTAGAAGAGGGCACTCACAATGTTAAAATGGCGACGTGGGCTCGTTGGGCCGGAGGGCCTGTTTCCCAGGCTGTGTTGTTCTTTATTCTAAGTTGCCAATGATCTAGCCAATGCCCTTGCTGAAATCAATGAGGAAAGCTATGAGCAGCATGACACTTCAGCACTGAATGGCACTGAATTTTATCTTGGTATGATGTGGAGCTGCTGGCATTGGACTGGGATGGGCACAGTCAGAAGTCTCACAACACCAGATTAAAGTCCAACGGGTTTATTCAGAATCACAAGGTTTTGGAGCACTGCCTCTTCGACTGATACATCTGATGATGGAGCAACGCTCCAAAAACTCATGATTCCAAATAAGCCTGTTGGACCTTAACCTGGTTTATCTTGGCAGCGGGGGTTGGAACATGTGCCATAATTGGACCATAGAGCTGCATATAATCCAGAGTCCATTATCAATCGAGCGAGTCATGTTAAAAAAGAGGTGGAAAAACTCAAGCCAGGCACAACACTTCAATCTCGGGGATGGGCTTCAGGCTGGCTAGATTCCCTGGGAACATCAGTCATGCAAGGGATTGTGTTCCTTTCAATTATGATCTTATCATTTGTAGCAATTGTGTGCCTGCTCAAATGCTGCGGCGCACTGGTAGTCAGGTCCATACACAGTGCAGTGATGACAGTTAGTGTGGGGAAAAGAGCATCCCAAATGCCAAACAACCCTTTGGAATCCAAGAACATTTAGTGGCCTAATTTTGCCCTAGCTAAGGGCCAAAAGGAGGGGGGAGGGTGTATTTTAGAGGATTTCAAAACACTCTGGGCTTAAAACACTAATAAAAACTATTAGAACAGAATGGCTTAGCTTAGGATAAGAATCACAGACTGCCTTATATATATTTTACAGAGATCCTGTCTGCACAGAAACACATATAACCACAGTTAGACAATTTAAACATGTATTTCTGAAAAGTGTGTTATTGAAGGGGCATGCAGCATGGCTAATGGCACAGAGTTCTCAGGCATCATGGGAAAATACCCATGCAAAGTGAACCACATTCCTTATAACAATACACTCATAGAAGCATAGCTCTTATCAATATTGTATCAGATAGTTCAGTGAAGGAGACATTCACTGGGCAAGGAAAAGCTAGTGGTTCCAGACAGCTTAATGAATAGGCAGAATATTAAACCAGATAAGAGTTCAGAACAGGTGGCCATGGGAAAGTCAGGCAGAAACCACTAGAACTTCTTGTCTCCGTGCTATCAGAGGCTAACTGCAATTGGCCAAGATATATGACATTTGCTAATAATGATTGACATGTGCTAATGAAGATTGGTTCATTTCCAACTGGGATCAGCCAGTGGGCGTGAAGAATGACTTTTGGAAATTGTATAATTATATTGCCGATGTGATGTAACTGCAGAGAAGTGTTGGATTGCCCAGTCCTGCTCTCCCAGAGTACGTTGTTCAATAAAAGTCTTTCACCAGGATATCAGCAAGTCTTTGTATTAGCTGAAGTTAAGCTCAATACTTCACCTCTGAAAAAACACCTATAGTGTGCCATACATGTTGTGTGTGCGTGAATGTGTGTCATGTATGTGTATAGTATGTGTGCATGTTGTGTATATGCATTGTGTGCATGTGTGTGTGGTGTGTGTCCATATATTGCATGTGCTTTAGGCATGTGTGTTGTTTGTGTGGGTGCCATGCATGTGTGGTGCATGCGCATGCTGTGTGTCATGTATGTGTGCATGTTGTGGGTGTCATACATGTTGTGACACATATGCATTGTGTGTGTGTGTGCGCATCATGCACGTGTGTGGTGTGTGTATGTGTACATCATGCGTATGTGTGTGTGTGCATGTTGTGTGTCATGTGTCTGTGTTGTACATGTGCATTTTGTGCATGTGTGTGTCATGCATATGTGTGCACGTTGTGTGTGTGCCAAGCATATATGTGGTATGTGTGTGTGTGTCATGCATGTGAGTGGTGCACGTACACATGTGCATGTCATGTATGAGTTTGGTCTGTGTGGACATGTGATATGGGTGTGTATATACTGTAAGATGTGTGTGTGTATTTATGTAGGGGCAGCGTTCCATGCTGGGAAAGTGCTCCGGTAACTTTTCCAATACAGTTGAGCCTTGGCTGGGCTTCAAATAGCCCTGAGCTCTACGTATTTTACATGGATTACTTACTTACTGATAACTGCATAGGCTGATTCACATTGGAAAGTGGGTTTCCAGCCTCTCTGAATGCCACAGGAGCAGCGAGATAATAACCTGCACAAACTTTCAAACTGTGCTGGTCTGAGACAGCGATAGAATTGTTAGGAGTGGCTTCAACTTTTCCCGGGCTAGTGGGACAGAAATCAGGTAAAAGTTCCCCTTCTCCTCGCCGGTCTGTCACTGCAGCTGGAAAGTGTAGGTACTGGAACACGGCAGGCATCAGGCTGGACGCTGAAGGCTTTCAGAACTGATCATTCACCTTGCTTGGTAAGCGAGAGGAACGAGGGTTTGGAGAAGGTACTGGGAGGAGTCCCTGTGGAATTCTACCCCAGGCTTATTGGCGGGAACGGAGTGGGAAATTCAGGAAAAGAGAACAAGGACGGCGTGCATTCGAAGAAATCAGGAGAAATGTGAAGCAGTCCTGAAACTAATAAATTGCCCAAAGCCTGTGGTGCAGATGTTGCAGGGACGCACACCGAACATAACAAGGAACAGATGAATCTTGGCACAATGTTGCAGACTTGAAGATAGCGATTCTCTGTGGCATGTTAGACCTTTCAGATACACATGGAAACAATCTGAGTTCCTGCCAGAGTGGAACCCTGCATGCTTGCTGTCAATTTTTAGAAAGGGAGGGCAGCACAGGATTCAGAGTGTAGCCTTAACCCCTTATTATCAAGGCATATAATCATGAGCCCAAAAAAAGGCACCATCGTCAATAAAATGTGATTAGTGAGCAGTGTGAAATTTGTTTACTAACAGGGCAAGGTCAGCTACGGGGAGACTCTCTGCTGGGACACGGGAGATGGGCCAAAGCATCTCGGGGAATCCAGAACAAGGGCACACAGCTGGCGATTTTCACTTAAGGTTATAGGCACTTAAAGGGTCTTCACTGTGGTCCCGATGGGGACCAAAGCTGTAACAAAGATCCTTAGACAGCAAACTCATGACCCACTTCCATCTAGAAGGACAAGGGCAGCAGATACATGGGAATACCAGCATCTGTAAGCCTGCCCCAGTTGCTCACTGCCCTGACTTGGAAATATATCGCCATTCCTTCACAGACACTGGGTCAAAATCCTGGGATTCTCTCCCCAACGGTACTGAGGGTCAGTCCACAGCACGTGGACTGCAGCGATTCAAGAAGGCAGTGACCTTCTCAAGGGCAACTAGGGATGGGTATTAAATGTTGCCCAGCCAGCAACGTCCCGTGTCCCACGAATGAATAAACAAAAATCTGGCTTTAACCCGCGTTTAGTGTCTGAGGGCACCTTGGTAACAGAGTTGAAATCAATGCGAGGGGCATCAGCCCTGTGGGGGGCTTGGGAAGAAGCTGAAAATGTCAGCCAGAACCTTCCGGAAGAAGCTCAGCATTGTGGTGGATTGTATCAGTCCCAATACCACGAGCAGATTCAGAAAAACGCGAGTCAGCTTGAGGTGATGCAGCGACAATACCCATTTCATAAATGTTGGAGTGGCGGAGAGAGTCTCTAACACACGGCAGATTATTTTCAGGCCCAGCGATGGGTGACTGTGTGGAGGTTGCACATTTTCCCCATGTCTGTGTGGGTGTTCTGCTTTAGAACGTAGAACAGTACAGCGCAGGAACAAGACTTTGGCCCACATGTAACATGGCGACCAGAATTGAACGCAAGTGCAAAGTTTTATAAAGCTGCAGTATGACATCCTGATTCTTCCCTGGCCTATTAAGGCAAACGTGCATGATGCCTTCTTTACCACCCTATCTACTTGTGTGGCTACTTTCAAAGAGCTATGGACTTGAACCCCAAGATTCCTCTGTACCTCAATGCTGTTCAGAGCCCTGTCATTAACTGCATACTTACGCTTAACATTTGATCTCCCAAAGTGCAACATCTCACACTTGCCCAGATTGAACTCTATCCCATTTCTCCACCCATATCTGCAGCTGATCTATATCCAGCTGTATCCTTTGACAACCTTCTACACTATCCACAGTTCCACGTGTCGTCTTACTAACCCAGCCATCTACATTTTCATCCAAGTCATTTCTATATATTAAGAAACACAGTTTCCTCCCACAGCCCAAAGATGTGAATGTTAGGTGGATTGGTCATGCTAGGTTGTCTTTTAGTGTCCCAGGATGCATTGGTTAGATGGATTAGCGATATAACTGGGTGGGGTTACGGGTATAGGGCTGGGGAAAGGGCCTGGGTAAGAAATTCTGTCAAAACTCAACGGACTGAATGGCCTCCTTCAGCACTGCAGGAGTTATTAAAAAAAATTAACTACTTACTGTGTTTACCCCAATCCAATGCCAGCATCTCCACAAAATGCAGGCACACAGGGTACACAGATTGCAACATTTGTAACATGGACCAAGCATCGGGGTTGCTGTGGTAACTGGCTTTGTAGGCTTTTGAATTCGGAGCGCCTGTCAGTGTAGAGAAGACACTCAGCCATCAGGAACCTATCAAATTTGAATTTGTTGTTGTTGACAACATCAGACCAATCCTGGGGCAGGAAAGTTGATTAGATCATCAGGATTATAAAGAGGAGCTTGATTAGTGGGGTAAATACTTGGAGTTTTGGGGGTAGGGCAGAGGCGAAGGCCTGGGTAAGATGCTCTGTCGGAGAGTAAGTGCAAACTCAATGGGCCGAATAGCCTCCTTCTGCACTGGAGAGATTCTATGGTTCTAGATGAAGAAATTAAATTGGTACATTTTGGGAGCGAGATTAAGGGTGGAAATATAGTTGAAGGTTCCGTTTTAGACTTAGGCCAATCTTTAAAAGTGGGAGAATCATGTGATAACTTAAGGAAATGTATTGGCAAAGGGGGTTGGGTCAAAGTTTTAATCAAGTACAGATACTAAAGAGCTGCCACCTCTAAACGCCTAGAGAGGGTAAGAGCTGCTCCCTGCCAGCTCTCTTTAGAAAACTCTCCATCTATCAAATGAAGGGTACCAAATCAGAAAGAGTTTACAGTCAGCGGAATCAACGGAAGAACTCCAAAGGCTGTCTGGAGACGAAACATCTGGTTGTATATTTTTTTTCATGAAAAGTTGTTTATTTTGCCTATTCCATCAGTATTTTTACTCTTGGCTAGATTCAGATGTGGAGGCCCTCAGCGAAGAAAGGCAATGTCTCTTTGCGATTTGCCCTTGACATTTCTCCTTAGCCTCCTTCATTCTCTTGGCCAAAAATGTTGCAATGTCTGCTGCCGCTTCCTTGAACTTTTGAATACGATGTTCCTTCAGGAAAACGCGTCTTCTTTTGTGCTGCAGAACCCAAGGAGTTACCAAACGCTGAGAGCTTTGGTTCCAGGCTTCTTACCTGCCTTGCTCAGAGGTCTCCTCACAACATACTGGCGTAAGTCACCCTCTTTGGAGAGGTTAAACATCTCGTGGATTTTGCTAGCCTTCTTCGGTCCAGAGCACGAAACTGTTCTTCAGACCAGAGATGTCCCTCTCACCTTTCTTAATAAGGACTAAATTCAGGACACTGAGGTGGGCATCAACAATGCATCCATGGGCAGATTTTCGTTTGCGTTCACCACTCCTCCCAGGACGATGACTGGAATGCCCCTTGCTAAGCAGCAGACGGACACGGGCCATTAGTCAAGATACCTTATAAGAACATAAGAAATAGGAGCAGGAGTGGGCCATCTAGCCCCTCGAGCCTGCCCCGCCATTCAATAAGATCATGGCTGATCTGAAGTGGATCAGTTCCACTTTCCCGTTTTCTCCCCATAACCCTTAATTCCCTTATTGATCAGAAATGTATCTGTGACTTAAACACATTCAACGAGGTAGCCGCCACTGCTTCAACGGGCAGAGAATTCCAGAGACTCACTACTCTTTGAGAGAAGAAGTTCCTCCTCAACTCTGTTCTAAACTGACTCCCCGATATTTTGAGGCTGTGCCCCCTAGTTCTTGTTTTTACCTTGCTTCGTGGGGAAGTCCTGTTTGTCATTGCCACCACTGATGTGCACAATGTATCCCTTCGTCTCCAAGTCCGCAGTGACCTCGATGCCCACGCGCTCCTCATAAAAAGTCCAAAGTTTCCGCTCATTGTCTACTTCGATCAGTTTCTTGCAGTTACCATCTTTTGTGGCCAAGGCTTGTGTTTATTTCAACCGCATTCCAGAAGTATCTTATTTTAACCGATGTTACTTGTTTAGCTAAAGTTCCCAGTTGGTTAAATAAGTAACTCGTTAATTGTTCACTCAGACCGAGTGTCAGGTTACTGACCCTCTAAACATTAATGGAGAACAGTTCACACCTTCCCAAACACTTTTAACAGATTAGGAAGCGAGGTAGTCGAGATATTTTGGCCCTGGAGGGAGTGCAGAGGAGGTTTACTCGGCTGATACCGGAGTTGAGGGGATTGAGCTATGAGGAGAGGCTGAATAAACTAGGCTTGTACTCGTTAGAGTTTAGAAGAATGAGGGGAGATCTCATTGAGACGTATAAGATGATGAATGGGATGGATAGGATAGAGGTGGAGAGACTCTTCCCGCTCAAAAAAGACAGTAGGACTAGGGGGCACAGCCTCAAGATAAAGGGGGGGCGGTTTAGAACAGAGTTGAGGAGGAACTTCTTCACTCAAAGGGTGGTGAATCTCTGGAATTCTCTGCCCGTTGAAGTGGTGGAGGCTGCCTCGCTAAATATTTTTAAGAAACGGGTTGATGGGTTTTTGATAAGAGAAGGGATTAAGGGTTATGGGGAGAGGGCGGGAAGGTGGAACTGAGTCACGACAGATCAGCCATGATCTTATTGAATGGCGGGGCAGGCTCGAAGGGCCAGATGGCCTACTCCTGCTCCTATTTCTTATGTTCTTATGTAGTCATCTTCGGGGGATTTGGCGTGGTTTCTCATAACGTGATCGATCTTTCCACCGTAACATTGCCAACTCCTGCCCCCATGCAGAGGGGTGGCACAGTGCTTAGCACTGCGGCCTCACAGCACCAGGGACTTGGAGTTCGATTCCCGGCTTGGGTCACCGTGCAGAGTCCTGCACATTCTCCCCGTGTCGGCGTGGGTTTCGTCCGGGTGCTCCAGTTTCCTCTCTCAGTCCGAAAGACATGCTGGTTATATGCATCGACCCTGCTAAATTCTCCCTCAGTGTACCCGAACAGGCGCTGAAGTGTGGGCGACTGGAAGTTTCATAGTAACTTCATTGCAGTGTTAATGTAAGCCTCACTAGTGAATAAACTTTTAAACTTTAAATGTTGAAATTGTACCCCCCCCCCCGCTACCTGAATCCAGATCATTCCTACGAATGGGCCTGTGTCCGTGGGAGTTTGCGCGTTCTCCCCGTGGTTGCGTGGGTTTCCTCCGGGTGCTCCGGTTTCCTCCCACATCCCAAAGATGTGCTTTTAGGCTGATTGATTGGGTAACAAATTGTCCCTATATTGGACCTCCCTGATCCTCGCACATTAGGCGTAGACTAAAATCATGAATAGGTCATTGAGACAATGGGACGGCGGCGCGGGCTCGTTGGGCCGAAGGGCCTGTTTCCCGTGCTGTGTTGTTCTTTGTTCTTTGAAATGAACAAAAGAAGGTGTTCACACTGAGAGGGGAGGCTCAGCACTAACTAACATGAGGAATGCATTTTGATCATTTTATAATGGAACATCTTTAGGCTTCAAAATTACACAATCTTCACAGCAAACACATTCTGTCCAGCAGAGAGGGGAGATTAATGAGGTGTGCTCCAATTGTGACAGACTAATTCATTGGGAGATGAGTTACAATATTGCACTGTCAGGAAGCGGCTTTTGGACAGGAACAAAAATATACTTTATTCATAAAAAATCTCAAATAAACTACTGCAAATCTACATGGCTTTGAATTGCAAACAGTGCAGAATCAAAACAATTTTACAGTTTTATACAAATTACAGTCATTTACATTTCAATACTTAAAGCTATATCCATGCCTCAATAAATTGCTGTGTGCCGTTATTGCTCAGATTGGCACACAGCTACGCAGGTCGAGGGTATTCTGCAGTTCCCGGGCCCTCGGTCTGCCTCCGTTAGAAGGCCTTACAGCGTGGCCTTTCCCCATTCTCCCTTTGCAGCGGCTGCCCCAAGCTTCAGCGCGTCCCTCAAGCACGTAGTCCTGGACCTTGGAATGTGCCGTTCTGCAACACTCGGTCCAGGACAGTTCTTTCAGCTGGAAGGTCAGCAAGTTTCGGGCGGACCAAAGTGCGTCCTTCACCCGAGTTCCAGTCCGATCCTTTACGCAGGCTCGAGTTCTCGACCCGCTGCCCTCGAAACGGCTGCGGGGCTGACGAGAGGGTCGCGCACCTCCTCGTGGCATCTGCGAAGAAGGTCTGGAGCGAGGTGCCAGTGGAGGTTCGTCCCGAGCAGCTCGGTGACGCAGGACTCTGTGCCCTACGGGCTGTTTCCGGGGACGCGCACCCGGACAAATATCTGCCCCTCCTCTGAAGTGGTGCTTTCAGTGGGACCCAGGCCTAGCGACAGGCCAGTCAGATAGAGCTGTAAGTCCCCCCTCGTCCTCAGCGTGGGCTCATTTCAGTTGCAGCCTCCCGCTGGCCTTCCTTCTGTCGCTTCTCCCAGTTCCAGACTGGTGGCCTCTTCCAACTGGCACTGTTCACGGCACAGTGCTTAGAACTGCTGCCTCACGCGCACCAGGGACCCGGGTTCGATTCCCGGCTTCGGGTCACTGTCTGCTCGGAGATTGCATGTTCTCCCCGTGTCTGCGTGGGTTTCCTCTGGGTGTTCCGATTTCCTCCCACAGTCTGAAAGATGTGCTGGTTAGGGTGCACTGGCCGTCTAAATTCTCCCTCAGTGTACCCGAACAGGAGCCAGAGTGTGGCAACCAGGGGATTTTCACAGTGACTTCATTGCAGTGTTAATGTAAGCTTACTTTTGACACTAATAAATAAAGCTTTAAACACAGGCCATTCCAAGATTCCCTGTTACTATCCGATTCCCCTTCGCTCCGGCCACTACCCGCTGATACTTGGGGTTGAGTGAGAGCAGCAGTCACTTTTGCAGGTCTCTCTGACTGGATCAGATTCAACTCCTTCACCGTCTTGTGCCTTCCCGCGTTGCCGAGCGTGTCTCGATCCCAGTTAGAACATAGAACATTACAGCACAAACAGGCCCTTCGGCCCTCGAGTTATGCCGATCACATCAACCCCACCAATCTACAGACCTATCTATAACCCCCAATCCCATTAAACCCCATATACTCATCCAGAAGTCTTTTAAAAGACCCCAGCGAGTTCGCCTCCATCACCGACGACGGCAGCCGATTCCATTCACTCACCCCCCTCCGAGTGAAAAACTTACCCCTAACATCACCTCTGTACTTCCCTCCCCGCACCTTAAATCTGTGTCCTCTCGTAGCGACCATTTCAACCCGGGGAAATAGCCTCTGAGAGTCCACCCTATCTATTCCTCTCAACATTTTATAAACCTCTATCAGGTCGCCTCTCAACCTTCGCCTCTCCAGGGAAAAGAGTCCCAGCTCCCTCAACCTAACTTCATAAGGCATGCCTCCCAGTCCAGGCAACATCCTTGTAAATCTCCTCTGCACCCTTTCAATAGCTTCTACGTCTTTCCTATAGTGAGGCGACCAGAACTGCGCACAGTACTCCAAATGAGGCCTGACGAGGGTCCTGTAAAGTTGTGGAATCCCATTCCGGACACCAAAATGTCACCTGAGTCTCGAGCACACGGACTGTGCGAAGGATCTTGGCATCAAACCTGTGCCAACGTGATGGAGAAGCTCAGCTCCCAGAAATAAATTATTTGTGTTGGGTGTGGACGGCACGGTGGCAGAGTGGTGAGCACGGCTACCTCGCAGCGCCAGGGACCCGGGTTCAATTCTCGGCCTCGGGGTCACGGTCTACGGGGAGACCGCGCGTTCTCCCCGTGTCTGCGTGGGTTTCCTCCGGATGCTCTGGTTTCCTCCCACAGCCTGATGGGCATGCTGGTTAGGGGCATTGGGCCAGGCTAAATTGCCCCTTAGTGTCTCAAGACGGGCGTATTAGGGAGATTAGTGAGATAAATGCCTTTAGTTACGGGAATAAGGCAAAGGGCAGGGTCAGATGCTCTGTCAGGGCTGGTGCAGACTCGATGGGCCGAATAGCCTTCTTTTAGGGATTCTATGATTGACGGACAGTGAGCAAAGCAAATGCCCACTGACTTGGGCAGAACCCAAAGATCCCATGCCAGCCAATGGCAAATCGCCTCTTCTGTTGGAAAACCCGCCACGATGGAGGGTCAGGAAACCCCTTGGCCTGACTGTAAATCAGCTGGGTATCAGTGTTCGGTTGGTGGAGCCCCTGTTGCTAATTCCCCCTTAACCATGTGACCCGGATCACCTCGTCTCTCTCAGTGAAGGGGACCTTCCTCTCCTTGTGCCTCCTTAGCCCCAGGAGTGTTGTCTCTAACAATGGTCCCCAGCAATGAAATGCCCGCTCAATTCTTTAGCCGCCACGGCCCTTGAACCCACCACGATATGAGTTGCAAGTCTTGGTCTTCTGCCTCTTGCTGCTGCTCTCATTCTCTCCCCACTCCTCATGGCATAAGGCCTTCTTCAGCCCACACTCCAGGTCCTAGGCCCCACCCTCAGCCAGCCCAGGTCCTAGGCCCCACACTCAGCCAGCCCAGGTCCTAGGCCCCACTCTCAGCCAGCCCAGGTCCTAGGCCCCACTCTCAGCCCACGCTCTAGGTCCTAGGCCCCACTCTCAGCCCACACTCCAGGTCCTAGGCCCCATCCTCAGCCAGCCCGGGTCCTAGGCCCCACTCTCAGCCCACACTCCAGGTCCTAGGCCCCACCCTCAGCCAGCCCAGGTCCTAGGCTCCACTCTCAGCCCACACTCCAGGTCCTAGGCCCCAGCCTCAGCCAGCCCAGGTCCTAGGCCCCATACTCAGCCAGCCCAGGTCCTAGGCCCCACTCTCAGCCCACACTCCAGGTCCTAGGCCCCACACTCAGCCAGCCCAGGTCCTAGGCCCCACTCTCAGCCCACGCTCTAGGTCCTAGGCCCCACTCTCAGCCCACATTCCAGGTCCTAGGCCCCACTCTCAGCCAGCCCAGGTCCTAGGCCCCACTCTCAGCCCACGCTCTATGTCCTAGGCCCCACACTCAGCCAGCCCTGGTCCTAGGCCCCACTCTCAGCCAGCCCTGGTCCTAGGCCCCATTCTCAGCCCACACTCCAGGTCCTAGGCCCCACACTCAGCCAGCCCTGGTCCTAGGCCCCATTCTCAGCCCACACTCCAGGTCCTAGGCCCCACACTCAGCCAGCCCAGGTCCTAGGCCCCATTCTCAGCCCACACTCCAAGTCCTAGGCCCCACTCTCAGCCAGTCCGGGTCCTAGGCCCCACACTCAGCCAGCCCAGGACATTTTCCCTTGTTCTGGGGAAGGACGCCCAACAAGAACTGAGTCCCCTGCCAGCTGACGGGGACCCAGTGCCCCACAGGGAATAAATACCCTGCAGTGGGCTGAGCCTGGCATCTGACCTCACCCCAATTTAGAAGCTGGCATCCCGGTTCCTCCCCCACCAGCACCAACGCTCACCAACGCCACCCCTTTTCCCCCCCACCCCACCACTTATGTTCCACGCTGCCCTGACCTTTGGCAAAGCTGCCAAACCCGTTCTTGCCGTCTCACACTGACCCAGAGATTGTTGCAGGGGCTGAGGTAGAGCCCCAGACATCTGCAACCTTTCGAGTGAAAACCTACCTCCTAATTTCACTGCTAAATCTAACTCTGGTTTTACGATCTCGGAGGTTGTTTTGGCTCCAGGGTGAAAACAGAAGCTAATGAGACACGACTGTTTGAAAATCTGGTTAGAACGAACATTTTCAGTCTTAATTATTGATTACCATACTCTGAACTTGCCCGGAGGAGCAGAGCCAGGATTCTGCAGAGCTGGCTCACAAATGTCGATTAGATACAGCTTTTGTGGAACCATGTTTTGCGTGGACACATTTCCAGCGAAGGAATCGCGTATTCTGTCTGGCACGCAGCAAAGGGAAGCAAAATACATTTTTAAAATATTAATTTATAAGATGTGGGTGTCCACTGGCTAGACCGGCATTTATTACCCATCTCTAACTGGGACGGCACGGTGGCACGGTGGGTTAGCACCGCTGCTTCACAGCTCCAGGGTCCTGGGTTCGATTCCCAGCTCGGGTCACTGTCTGTGTGGAGTTTGCACATTCTCCTCGTGTCTGCGTGGGTTTCCTCCGGGTACTCAAGTTTCCTCCCACAGTCCAAAGATGTGCGGGCTGGGTTGATTGGCCATGATAAGAAATTGCCCCTTAGTGTCCAGGTTAGAGGGATTAGTGGGTATAATATGTAGGGGTGTGGGGGGGTAGGGCCTGGGTGGGATTGTGGTCGGTGCAGACTCGATGGGCCGAAGGGCCTCTTTCTGCGCTGTAGGGTTTCTATGATTCTTCAACTGTCCTCGAGAAGGTGGCGATAAGCTGCCTTCTTGAACTGCTGCAGTCCCTGAGGTGTAGGTGCACCCACAGTGTAGTTAGGAAGGGAATTCCAGGATTATGAACCAGCAGCTGGGAAGGAACAGACGATATATTTCCAAGTCAGGATGGTGAGTGACTTGGAGGGGAACTTCCAGCTGACGATCAGAGACTCATGGAATCATAGAGAGTGGAATCACAGTGCAGAAGGAGACCATTCGGAGCCACACCAACCACAATCTCACCCGGGCTCTATCCCTGTAACATCACTCTGCTAGTCCCCCTGACACTGGGGTCAGCATAGAACCCTAGAACCCTACAGTGCAGAAACAGGCCCTTCGGCCCATCGAGTCTGCACCGAACACAATCCCACCCAGACCCTATCCCCATATCCCTGCTAATCCCTCTAACCTACACATCCCAGGACACCAAGGGGCAATTTTAGCACGGCCAATGACCCTAACCCGCACATCTTTGGACTGTGGGAGGAAACCGGAGCACCCGGAGAAAACCCACGCAGACACGAGGAGAATGTGCAAACTCCGCACAGGGTCAATTTATCATGGCCAGTCAACCGAACTTGCACATCTTTGGACTGTCGGAGGAAACCAGACCATGCGGAGGAAACCCACACAGACGAGGGGAGAGCATGCAAACTCCACATAAACAATGACCCGAGGCTGGAATTGAACCTGGATCCCTGGCGCTGCGAGGCAGCATTGCCAACCACCGTGCCGCCATGTTCTCAAGTATCTGCTGCCCTACGTTCCTCCAGATGATAGTGGTCATCCAAACCACCCCAATAGGCCCCACTCCCATCGCACTTCCTCATGACAGGTGCTGTCAAAGGAACCTTGGTGAATTCCTGCACTGTGTCTTGTACACGGGGCCGCCATTGTGCATTGGGGTCGGATGCGGTGCCAATCAAGTGGGCTGCTTTGTCCTGGATGGTGTCAAGCTTTTACTGAGGGGTCCGATCAGTGCAACAGACTGAGGGACCTTCCTTTGTGTGAGAACCCCCTACGTCCCAGATTCAACTGTTGGAAAGTGGTTGATGAGATCCCGCTTCAGTTAAAGAGCTTCCGCAGATGTCCAGCTTCACCAGAGAATTACTTACATTCTTATTCCAAAGTGTTGAATTTGTGGGGAAGCTGGAGTAATTCACGCTGTTTCTTCCAGTCAGAGTTCAGACTAGAATCTCCTCCACTCTGTCCTCCAGTTTCCTCCCACAGTCCAGAGCTATGCAGCTATGTTGATTGGCCATGATAAATTGCCCCTTAGTGTCAGGGGGATTACCAGAGTAAATATGTGGGGTTGTGGGGATAGGGCCTGGAAGGGCTGAATGGTCTCCTTCTGTCCTGTCGGGTTTCTATGATTCTAAAAGTTAACATAGAACATAGAACATTACAGCACAAACAGGCCCTTCGGCCCTCGAGTTGCGCCGATCACATCAACCCCACCAATCTATAGAGCTATCTATAACCCCCAATCCCATTAAACCCCATATACTCATCCAGAAGTCTTTTAAAAGACCCCAGCGAGTTCGCCTCCACCACCGATGACGGCAGCCGATTCCATTCACCCACCACCCTCTGAGTGAAAAACTTACCCCTAACATCACCTCTGTACTTCCCTCCCCGCACCTTAAATCTGTGTCCTCTCGTAGCGACTATTTCAACCCGGGGAAATAGCCTCTGAGAGTCCACCCTATCTATTCCTCTCAACATTTTATAAACCTCTATCAGGTAGCCTCTCAACCTTCGCCTCTCTAGGGAAAAGAGTCCCAGTTCCCTCAACCTATCTTCATAAGGCATGCCTCCCAGTCCAGGCAACATCCTTGTAAATCTCCTCTGCACCCTTTCAATAGCTTCTACGTCTTTCCTATAGTGAGGCGACTTAGTTGTCTTAAACTAAGAAAGTATGAGGTTCTCTTGAGTGGAAAGGTGAAATTGGGCAACATTTGAGGTCACTGAACACTTTTAAAAGATGATCGAATTTCCTGTGATTGACTGAAAGGATTTCCAAGAAAGTTTCAAAGCCTTTACTCTACTGAAGAAATGATGTGGAGGTGCCAGCGTTGGATTGGGGTGGGCACAGTAGGAAGTCTCACAACACCAGATTAAAGTCCAACAGGTTTGTTTGGCAGGACTAACTTTTGGAGTGTCGCTCCTTCATCAGATGAGTGGGAGCTGTGTTCACAAACACGGCGTATATAGACCACAAACTCAATTTGCAAGACAATGGTTGGAATGCAAGTCTTTACAGGTAATCAGGTCTTTACAGGTGCAGACAGTGTGAATAGAGAGAGGGTTATGACAGTAAAAAGTGTTTACTTTAACAGTAAAACAGTAAAGCTGGCATATCCACATCATGACTACTATCGAGATTGTTTAGCACAGGTTAAAGAGATGTGTATTGTCTCCAGCGGGGCAGTTAGTGAGATTTTGCAAGTCCAGGCAAGTCGTGGGGGTTACAGATAGTGTGACAAGAACCCAAGATCCTGATTGAGGCCATCCTCATGTGTAGGGAACTTGGCTATCAGTCTCTGCTCAGCGACTCTGCGCTGTCATGAAGACCATCTTGGGGAGTGTTTACCCGAAGATCAGAGGCTGAATGCCCGTGACTGCTGCAGTGTTCCCCAACAGGAAGGGAACACGCCTGCCTGGAGATACTCTCACTCTCACTCTCACTCTCACTCTCACACACGAATGATCTCAACTGGGATCTTAGGACACACCCTGACCAATATGCCCCCCTCTTCCAGTGCACCCTGGATCATGTAAGCCTTAAGAATGGCCTCCCCACTCCCACCCGCCTGCTCACACCAACCGTATCATAGCATTGGAGTGTGTTAATCGAATCAATCACCCTATTCACAGGCATAAATTATTTGTAATTGTAAATTATTTAAATAAGGTGGGGGGGCCTGTTGATTTCAACATCCACCCACCTCGCTCATTGGCCGATTGTGGGGTTGTGCTTGGGTGTGGATGGGATGTGGTGGAATAGCCACCTGATCCAGTATATATACCCCCTCTCCTCATCTGAAAACACACACCATGGTTGGGTGGGTGTGGGTCCATGTCAAATCCAGTCCGATATATCTGCAGATCAGTGGGATTCCCGGGGGGGTCTGTTGCTCTTTATTCCCTCTCTCTTTGCGATTAGTATTCCCTACAGGGCAGAAGGAGGCCATTCAGCCCATCAAGCCTGCACTGATGATAATCCCAACCAGGCCCTATACCTATAACCCCACATATTTACCCTGCTAATTCGCTGACGCTAGGGTCAATTTAGCATGGCCAGTTCACCTAACCCACACATCATCGGGCTGTGGGAGGAAACCAGAGCACCTGGAGGAAACCCACACCGACACGGGGAGAATGTGCAAACTCTACACAGACAGCGACCCAAGGCCGGAGTTGAACCTAGGTCCCTGGAGCTGTGAGGCAGCAGTGCTAACCATTGTGCCACCGAGCTCTCTGCACACATCCAGTGGGCATCATTACTCTAAGAATCCAATGGGATTCACAAATCTCACACATCCCAAAGGGGAAGATAATAAAAAGTAATTCATAGCGTTTTAATTTTATTTGTATTCTATTGTGGGACATGGGCGTCTCTGGCTGGGTCAGCATTTATTGCCCATCCCTAATTGCCCTTGAGAAGGTGGTGATGAGCTGCCTTCTTGAATCGCTGCAGTCCCCGTGCTGTGGGTTGACCTGCAGTGCCATTAGGGAGGGAATTCCAGGATTTTGACCCAGCGACTCTGAAGGAATGGTGATATATTTCCAAATCAGGATGGTGAGGGGCTTGGAGGGGAACTTGCAGGTGGGGGTGTTCTCAGGTATCTGCTGCCCTTGTCCTTCTAGATGGAAGTGGTCTTGGGTTTGGAAGATGCTGTCTAAGGATCTTTGGTGAATTGCTGCAGTGTATCTTGTAGACGGTACACACTGCTGCTACTGAGTGTCGGTGGTGGAGGGAGTGAGTGTCTGCAGATGGGGTGCCAATCAAGCGGGGCTGCTTTATCCTGGATGGTGTCGAGCTTCTTGAGTATTGTTGGAGCTGCTCCCATCCAGGCAAGTGGGGAGTACTCCATCACACTCCTGACTTGTGCCTCGTAGATCATTGATAGGCTCTAGGATTCAGGAGGTGAGTTACATGCTACAGTATCCCTAGTTTCTGACCTGCTATATATGGTGAGTCCAGTTGAGTTTCTGGCCAATGGTAACCCCAAGGATGTTGACAGTGGGGGATTCGGTGATGGTAACACCACTGAATGTTAAGGGGGGGTGGTTAGAGTGTCTCTTATTGGCGATGGTCATTGCCTGGCATTTGTGCGGTGGCAAGTGTTATTTGCCACTTGACAGCTCAAGCTTGGATATTGTCTAGACTTGTTGCATTTGAACATGGACTGCTTCAGTACCTGAGGAGTCACGAATAGTGCTGTACGTTGTGCAATCATCAGTGAACATCCCAGTAAGCCCAGGAAGGAGTCTCACAACACCAGGTTAAAGTCCAACAGGTTTATTTGGTAGTAAACGCCACTTGCTTTCGGAACGTTGTTCCTTCATCAGGTCAGTTCTGATCGAAAACAGGGCATATAAAGACACACACAGAATACTGATTACGGTATGAGTCCTTTTGTCAGAACTGCCCACTCACCTGACGAAGGAACAGCGTTCCAAAAGCTGGTGGCGTTTACTATCAAATAAACCTGTTGGACTTTAACCTGGTGTCGTGAGACTTCTTACTGTGTCAAAGAACAAAGAACAACCCAGCACGGGAAACAGGCCCTTCGGCCCAACGAGCCCGCGCCGCCGCATCACCCCACACCTATTCTACCCTGCATATAGAACCAGCATAGAACCCTACAGTGCAGAAACAGGCCCTTCGGCCCATCGAGTCTGCACCGAACACAATCCCACCCAGACCCTATCCCCATATCCCTACACATTTTACCTGCTAACCTACACATCCCAGGACACTAAGGGGCAATTTTAGCATAGCCAATGAACCTAACCCGCACATCTTTGGACTGTGGGAGGAAACCGGAGCACCCGGAGAAAACCCACGCAGACACGGGGAGAATGTGCAAACTCCACGCAGGCAGTGACCCCGAGCCGGGAATCGAACCCAGGACCCTGGAGCTGTGAAGCAGCAGTGCTAACCCACTGTGCCACCGTGCCGCCCAGTCCAACGCCGGCGTCTCCACAACCTGAAGCCGTGAGACTTCGTGGGATCTGGAGTCGATGTTAAGGATTCCCAGGGCAACTCCCTCCCGACCGTGGACTTCTGCACTGCTACCACTGCTGGTCCTGCCCTGCTGCTGGGACAGGACGTGCCCAGGGATGGTAATGGTGGTGTCTGGGGTGTTAGCTGTAAGGTATGATTCCGTGAGAATGACTATGTCCAGTGAGACCGCTGTAATTTTAGGTGGGATGCAGCTGAAGTATTTGTCAGTCGCGAGCCTGGAGCAGACTGGGTCGTTCCTGCCTGAACATCTGGTGTCTAAATTTATGCCCATCTTTCGTGGAATGACTTTGGGCACTGGGATACCACGCCACAAAATAGCAGTGCTGGAGTCGGCAGGCTGTGTTTAAAAAACGGTCAGATTGAGGTTTGTGGGTTCGTGTTTGGTCTGGTTGACCCAGACAGCTTGCCCTGCTGGAGATTTTAAAGAAAGAATGAGATCTGACTCATTCCACCGATGACACTGTCAGATGTAAGAGGGACTGCGCCTCACACATTAACAAGCTCACTCGCTGAAGCCGTTCCATTTATGTTTGCCAGAATGTCTAATACCAGCAAACTTGGGAATGAATCCTGCAGCTAGCACTCTCTCAAATCTGCAACAAACAATTTCAACGTACGAGCCAGTTTTCGGTTTCATTCTTTGTCCTCATTTTTTCCCAGAATTGAGAGCCTGTAGTGCTCATTTCGTAGGTGCCAAAATAGTGAGAGCAAGTGTGTCAATTGTCACCAGCCTTTACTTTTGCTCCAAGTTGGCAGTGGACACATTATTTATTGGTGTCACATGTAGGCTTACATTAACACTGCAGTGAAGTTACTGTGGAAATCCCCGAGTCGCCACCCTCCTATTCGGGTACAGAGAACAAAGAACAACACAGCACGGGAAACAGGCCCTTCGGCCCAACGAGCCCGCGCCGCCGTCCCATGGTCAGTGACCTATTCATGATTTTAGTCTACGCCTAATGTGCGAGGATCAGGGAGGTCCAATATAGGGACAATTTGTTACCCAATCAATCAGCCTAAAAGCACATTTTTGGGATGTGGGAGGAAACCGGAGTGCCCGGAGGAAACCCACGCAACCACGGGGAGAACGCGCAAACTCCCTCGGACACAGGCCCAAATCCATGTGTCCGCACAGCAACAGAGATAGTCTCTGAGGAAGAATCTAGCATGGCCAATGTATCTAACTGGCACGTCTTTCAGACTGTGGGAGGGAACTGGAGCACTCGGAGGAAACCCACACAGACACGGGGAGAATTTACAAATTGCCTGCAGAGAGTGACCCAAGCCAGGAATCGAACCTGTGCCCCTGGCGCTGTGAGGCAGCAGTGCCAACCACTGGGCCATCCTATCTTGTATGCTCTGATGTTTGAACTGATCATCTAAATGCTTCTTCAGTGCTGAGTTCCAGATTCTCACCACCTTCTGGCGTACTGTGGAGTACTTCTGGATCACCAGCTGGAGTACTGTGTGCAGTTTTGGTCGCTGCATTTGCGGAAGGATATATTGGCCTTGGGGGGAGTGCAGAGAAGGTTCACCAGGCTGATACCAGAGATGAGAGGGTTGGACTATGAGGAGAGATTGAATAGACTGGGTCTGTACTCGTTGGAGTTTGCAAGGCTGAGGGGGGATTTTATAGAGACGTATAAGATAATGAAGGGGATGGATAGGGTAGAGGTAGAGAGATTCTTCCCGCTTAGAAAGGACGACAGGATTAGAGGACACAGCCTCAAAATAAGGGGGGTGGGCAGTTTAGATCAGAGTTGAGGAGGAACTTCTTCACTCAAAGGGTGGTGAATCTCTGGAATTCTCTGCCTGTTGAAGTGGTGGAGGCTACCTCGCTGAATATATTTAAGTCACGGGTAGATCGGTTTCTGATAGACAAGGGAATTAAGGGTTATGGGGAGAAAGCGGGAAAGTGGAACTGATCCACTTCAGATCAGCCATGATCTTATTGAATGGCGGGGCAGGCTCGAAGGGCTAGATGGCCTACTCCTGCTCCTATTTCTTATGTTCTTATGTTCTGGATAGAATCCCCTTGAAAACTCCTGCCCCTCACCTTAAATCTGTGCCCCCCACCTCGGTCATTGACCCCTCTACTAAGGGGAAAAGGTTTCTTATTGTGCACCCTATCTCTTTCCCTCATAATTTTGTACGTCTCAATCCCCCCTCAGTCTTCTCTGCTCCAAGCAAAACAACCTAACCAGCCTCTCTTCATACCTAAACCCTCCAGCCCAGGCTGGTGAATCTCCTCCGCCCCCTCTCGAGTGACCAGCCAGTTCTGTAATCTAAGACATCCATCGTTGCTAGTTACCACTCCATGTTCGGCCTTGTGAGAGAAGCAAGGAAGTGTAAGGATGTGTAGATGTACAAGGATATTGTTACAAAGCGGAGGTGGATCCCCCCCCTTTGAGAAATAACCCCGAACTTTGAACATCACCTCATAATGTGTAAGAATGTGAAGTGTTACGATCTGCTGTTCAGCAACTTCTGGTGGTTAAATCCTAATAAGTACCCAACATTCTCTTTAAAATCAACAAGTAACCATTTTTTATTTAAAAGGCAGGACCTTCTCCGATGCTATACATCGATGACATTTTCTTCCTTTGGACTCATGGTGAACAGTCACTGAAACAACTATTTGATGACATCAACAAGTTCCATCAGACTCAACATGGACTATTCTCCAGAATCGGTTGCATTCTTGGACACGCGCATCCCCATTAAAGACGGTCACCTCAGCACCTCACTATACCGCAAGCTCACAGATAACCTCACAATGCTCCACTTCTCCAGTTTCCATCCTAAACATGTTAAAGAAGCCATCTCCTATGGAGAAGCCCTCCGTATACACAGGATCTGCTCAGATGAGGAGGATCGCGACAGACACCTCCAGACACTGAAAGAGCCCTCATAAGAAAGGGCTCAACGATCGACAGTTCCGATGCGCCACAGCCAAAAACCGCACCAATCTCCTCAGAAGGCAAACACAGGACACAGTGGACAGAGTACCCTTCGTCGTCCAGTATTTCCCCGGAGCGGAGAAGCTACGACATCTTCTCCGGAGTCTTCAACATGTCATTAATGAAGATGAACATCTCGCCAGGGCTATCCCCACACCCCCACTTCTTGCCTTCAAACAACCGCACAGCCTCAAACAGACCATTGTTCACAACAAACTACCCAGCCTTCAGGAGAACAGTGACCACAACCCCACACAACCCTGCCCCAGCAACTTCTGCAAGACATGCCAGATCATTGACACGGATACCATCATCTCACATGAGAATACCATCCATCCGGTACACGATACGTACTCTTGCAACTCAGCCAATGTTGTGTACCTGATACGCTGCAGGAAAGGATGTCCCGAGGCATGGTACATTGGGGAGACGATGCAGGCGCTACGACAATGGATGAATGAACACCACCCAACAATCACCAGGCAAGACTGTTCCCTTCTTATTGGCAGTCACGGGCATTCAGCCTCTGATCTTCGGGTAAACGTTCTCCAAGGCAACCTTCACGGCACACGACAGCGCAGAGTCACTGAGCAGAGACTGATAGCCAAGTTCCAAACACATGAGGATGGCCTCAACCGGGACCTTGGGTTCATGTCACACTATCTGTAACCCCTATGACTTGTTTGGACTTGCAACATCTCATTAACTATCCTGTCTGGAGACAATACACATCTCTTTAACCTGTGCTTAATGCTCTCTCCACTCACATTGTCTGGACCTTTAAGACTTGATTAGCTGTAAAGACTCATATTCCAACCATTACCTTGTAAATTGAGTTTGTGTCTTTATCTGCCCTGTTTGTGAACAGAACTCCCACTCACCTGACGAAGGAGCAGCGCTCCGAAAGCTAGTGACGTTTGCTACCAAATAAACCTGTTGGACTTTAACCTGGTGTTGCGAGACTTCTTAATGTGTTTACCCCAGTCCAACGCCGGCGTCTCCACATCGTGACTATTCAAGAAATCCAGATACGATCTAAGGAGTTCTATCCAAGATACCAAAAGACAATATTGGACCAAGCTAGAGTTCCAGGCTCGCCACACACACCCCCTCAGACTATGGCAAGACCTGCATAACAGACATAGGATGAAGACGTGTAAAATCGCCAGCTCCAAGGCACGCCATCCTGCTGAGCTCCATGCATTCTACGCCCGTTTTGAGCAAGAGATCAGCGAGAGCATGCCCTCCACCTCGGAAGCCTCAGATGACCCTGTATTTGGGATCACCACTGCAGATGTCAGAGCAGCTTTCTCAAGGGTCAACCCACAGAAAGTGATGGCCTGGATGGGGTACCTGGATGTGCACTCAGATCCCGCACGGATCAGCTGGCGGGGATATTCACAGACATCTTTAACCTCTCTTTACAACAATCTGCGGTCTCTATCTGCTTCAAGAAGACAACCATCACCCTGGTACCTAAGAAAAAACCAAGCAGCGTGCCTTAATGACTATCAGCCAGTGCCTCTGACATCTATCATTATGAAGTGCTTCGAAAGGTTAGTCAAAGGTTAGTCATGAATCAATTCCAGCCTCCCGGATTACCTGAATCCACTACAGTTTGCCTATCACCACAACAGGTCCACAGCAGACGCCATCTCCCTGGCCCTGCACTCAACTCTGGAACATCTAGATAACAAGGACACCTATGTCAGGCTCCTATTTATTGACTACAGCTCAGCCTTCAACACCATTATTCCCACAAAACTCATCTCCAAACTCTGTGGGTCTGAGCCCCGGCACCTCCCTCTGTGACTGGATCCTGAATTTCCCAACTCACAGACCACAATCAGTAAGGGTAGGCAACACCACCTCCTCCACAATTACCCTCAACACCGGTGCCCCACGAGGCTGTGTTCGCAGCCCCCTACTATGGTCCTTATACACCTCTGACTGTGCGGCCAAATTCCCCTCCAACTCAATTTTCAAGTTTGCTGACGACACCACCATAGTGGGTCGGATCTCAAACAATGATGAGACAGAGTACAGGAATGAGATAGAGAGTCTGGTAAACTGGTGCGATGACAATAATCTCTCCCTCAATGTTCAACAAAACAAAGGAGATTGTTATTGACTTCAAGAAGTGTAACGGAGAACATACCCCTGTCTACATCAATGGAAACGAAGTAGAAATGGTGGAGAGCTTCAAGTTTCCAGGTGTCCAGATCACCAACAACCTGTCCTGGTCCCCCCCATGCTGATACTATAGTTAAGAAAGCCCACCAACACCTCTACTTTCTTGGAAGACTAAGGAAATTTGGCATGTCAGCTATGACTCACCAACTTTTATCTACCCGTGTCTTAAATATATTTAGCGAGGCAGCCTCCACCACTTCAACGGGCAGAGAATTCCAGAGATTCACCACCCTTTGAGTGAAGAAGTTCCTCCTCAACTCTGTTCTAAACTGCCCCCCTCCCCTTATCTTGAGGCTGTGCCCTCTAGTCCTGCTGTCCTTTCTAATCAGGAAGAATCTCTCTACCTCTACCCTATCCATCCCTTTCATTATCTTATGCGTCTCTATAAGATCCCCCCTCATCCTTCTAAACTCCAACGAGTACAGACCCAGTCTACTTAGTCTCTCTTCATAGTCCAACCCCCTCATCTCTGGTATCAGCCTGGTGAACCTCCTCTGCACTCCCTCCAAGGCCAATATATCCTTGCGCGAGTGCGGCGACCAAAACTGCACACAGTACTCCAGCTGCGGCCTCACCAGTGCCCTGTACAGTTGCAGCAAGACCTCCCTGCTTTTATATTCTATCCCCCTCGCTACAAAGGCCCGTATGACTCTGTGACTGAGTGATCTCTCCAAGGGGACGTTGCTCACTCATACAGCAGGAAAACGCAGGAATCTTCAGGATGGAGTCAGTTTTCCAAAACATTTTTCCTGAACTTCTCCTCCCCACCCACACCCACTCACTCACTAACATTCTCCACAGTATTCCCGTGGGATCTGAGCTAATCTCATTCGGAACGTCATTGGACGGCGGAGCAATCTTGACGGGCTGAAGGGCCTGCTGCTACTCCTATCTCTCACAGTCTTCGAGATGAATTGCGTCCATCTGATTTTCCTGTTTAGCTGCTCCCGATTTCCCCTCTCTCATTATTTACCCCCGCGAGCGTCCGTGTTCCATAAGTGGGAACGTCAGGCAGAATTGGCGCAGGGTTCTTCAAAGCTTCTGGCTGGGCGAGGGCTTTTCCCTTCTTGAAAAATCTGTGGGTTTTGGGTGTGGGAGCCACACCTCGGTTCAGTGGCCAGGACTGAAGTGGAACCTCAGGGGAAGCCAGAAGTTCTAAAATCGGGGCCTCAGAATCAGCAGTTAGCAGCCAAAACCCCAACAGCAGGCGCTGGTGGTCTCCCTGAACTGATGTCATTCACACACGTGCAAAAATAATTCCACTGACCAGCAACGCAAATAATGGGTTTTAACCCAGGGTCAGCTGGGGGACGGATAATGCACATTTGAGAGCCTGGATTGACACTCTGATAATAATTATCATAGAACCCTACAGTGCTGATAGAAGCCCTTCGGCCCATCGAACACAATCCCACCCAGACCATACCCCCATATCATAAGAACATAAGAACATAAGAAATCTCGAGGGCATCATGACAGCTCAGAGACTATCTCTGTTGCTGTGAGGACACATGGAGTTGGGCCTGTGTCCGTGGGAGTTTGCGCGTTCTCCCCGTGGTTGCGTGGGTTTCCTCCGGGTGCTCCGGTTTCCTCCCACATCCCAAAAATGTGCTTTTAGGCTGATTGATTGGGTAACAAATTGTCCCTATATTGGACCTCCCTGATCCTCGCACATTAGGCATAGACTAGAGTCATGAATAGGTCACTGACCATGGGATGGCAGCGCGGGCTCGTTGGGCCGAAGGGCCTGTTTCCCGTGCTGTGTTGTTCTTTGTTCTTTGTTAAATAGGAGCAGGAGTAGGCCATCTAGCCCTTCGAGCCTGCCCCGCCATTCAATAAGATCATGGCTGATCTGTCGTGGCTCAGTTCCACCTTCCCGCCCTCTCCCCATAATCCTTAATCCCCTCTCTTATCAAAAACCCATCAACCCCTACATATTATACCCACTAATCCCTCTAACCTACACATCCCTGGACACTAAGGGGCAATTTCTTAGCACGGCCAATCAACCAAACCCTGCACATCTTTGGACTGCGGGAGGAAACCGGAGCACCGGAGGAAACCCACGCAGACACGAGGAGAATGTGCAAACTCCACACAGACAGTGACCCGAGCCGGGGATCGAACCCAGGACCCTGGAGCTGTGAAGCAGCAGCTCTAACCCACTGTGCCACCGTGCCGCCCATGCAGTTTTTCCACATGCGATGTACGGTTGACTCTCACGTGAAAGCCACCCCCATGTATGCGATTTTTATTTAAGGAATTTGTGGGGTACGGAAGCCGTCCGTCCCTATTTCCCCTTGAATTCAGAGTCAACCACACTGCTGAGTGAGGAGGTGTATGCCAGACCATGTGAGGACATGGCCCCTTTAAGGGGTGGGGGGGGGGAAGGGGGCGATCCTTTTGAGGATCATGTGATCGGACCGAACTCTGTGAAGGAGCATAGAAACCAGAAGCAGGAGTAGGCCATTCAGCCCTTCAAGCCTGTCCCACCATTCATTTTGATCGTGACTGATCAGCAAATTCAGTCCTCCACTTTCCCTCATCTCTCTCAATCCCTTTAGCCCCAACAGCAATATCCAATTTCTTCTTAAAATTGGACAACGTTTTGGCCTCAACAACTTTCTGTGGCAGTGAATTCCACACATTCACCATCCTCTGGGTGAAGAAATTTCTCCTCACCTCAGTTCTAAAAGGTTTACCCCTTATCCACAAACTATGACCCCAAAGTTCTGGATCCCCCCACCATTAGGACCATTCTTTCTAACCTTGTTTATAAGTTTCTATGAGATCCCCTCTCACTCTTCTAAACTCCAGTGAATATCAACCTAGTTACTTAATCTCTCCTCGAATGGCAGACCTATTATCCCAGGAATCAGCCTGGTATCTCTTCGCTGCGCTCCCTCTATAGCAAGGACATCCTTCCTCAGATAAGGACACCAAAACTGCACACAATACTCCAGGTGTGGCCTCACCAACACCCTATACAATTGCAGCAAAACATCTCTGTCTCTAGACTCAAACCCTCTTGTTACGAAGGCCAACATACCACTTGCCTTCTTTACTGCCTGCTGTACCTGCGCACTTACTTTTAGTGACTGATGCACGAGGACACCAAGGTCTCCCTGGCTATCCACCTCTCACTTTACACCCATTCAAATAACAATCTGTTTTATCGCTACCAAAGTGGATAACCTCACATTTACTCACATTATACAGCATCTGCTCACACACTCAGCCTGTTCAAATCACACTGAAGCATCTCTGCATCCTCCTCACAGCTCACCCTCCCACCCAACTTTGTAACATCTGTAAATTTGGACATTTCAAATCATAAGGACATAAGAAATAGGAGCAGGAGTGGGCCATCTAGCCCTTCGAGCCTGCCCCGCCATTCAATAAGATCATGGCTGATCTGAAGTGGATCAGTTCCACTTTCCCGCTTTCTCCCCATAACCCTTAATTCCCCTGTCTATCAGAAACCTATCTACCCGTGACTTAAATATATTCAGCGAGGCAGCCTCCACCACTTCAATGGGCAGAGAATTCCAGAGATTCACCACCCTTTGAGTGAAGAAGTTCCTCCTCAACTCTGATCTAAACTGCACTATCCCCTTATTTTGAGGCTGTGCCCTCTAGTTCTGCTATCCTTTCTAAGTGGGAAGAATCTCTCCACCCTATCTATCCCCTTCATTATCTTATAAGTCTCTATAAGATCCCCCCTCAGCTTTCTAAACTCTAATGAGCACAGACCCAGTCTATTCAATCTCTCTTCATAAGCCAAATCATTAATAGAATGAAGGGAGATCTCATTGAGACGTATAAGATGATGAATGGGATGGATAGGATAGAGGTGGAGAGACTCTTCCCGCTCAAAAAAGACAGTAGGACTAGGGGGCACAGCCTCAAGATAAAGGGGGGGCGGTTTAGAACAGAGTTGAGGAGGAACTTCTTCACTCAAAGTGTGGTGAATCTCTGGAATTCTCTGCCCGTTGAAGTGGTGGAGGCTGCCTCGCTAAATATTTTTAAGAAACGGGTTGATGGGTTTTTGATAAGAGAAGGGATTAAGGGTTATGGGGAGAGGGCGGGAAGGTGGAGCTGAGTCACGACAGATCAGCCATGATCTTATTGAATGGCGGGGCAGGCTCGAAGGGCCAGATGGCCTACTCCTGCTCCTATTTCTTATGTTCTTATATAATGTGAACAGTTGGGATATTGGCACAGATTCCTGCGGAACCCCACTAGTCACTGCCTGCTAATTGGAAAAAGACCCATTTATCCAACTCTTTGTTTTTTATCTGTAAACCAGCTTCCTATGCATCTCAGGACACTCCTCGCAATCCAATGTACTTTAACTTTAACTGTTATGTGAGACATTGTCGGAAAGCCTTCTGAAAGCCTAAATAAAGCACAACTACCCGGTTCTCCCTGGTCAACCCTACTTGTTATATCATCAAAGAATTCCAAAAGATTCGTCACGCATGGTTTCCCCTTCCTGCTGGAAACCAAGCCAATCGGGAACAAGGTGATGCATTCTGGGATGAGGTGGACCCTCAGTTGGAACCATTCGAGTGGAAGTGTTTCGCAGTTCTACCCGTCCCGTATTTTTACATATATTTTATATATATTATACACATATATATAAAATCGTTAATAACTCAGCAGCCACAAGCCACCTTTGACTTTACTGTGATTTCTCTGAAGGACATTAGTGAATCAGATGGTTTTTGTTACAAGAATAGATGAAGGTTTTTGTGGTTATCGTAGGAATTTTAATTACAGATTTTTATTAAGAACAAAGAACAACACAGCACGGGAAACAGGCCCTTCGGCCCAACGAGCCCGCGCCGCCGTCCCATTGTCTCAGTGACCTATTCATGATTTTAGTCTACGCCTAATGTGTGAGGATCAGGGAGGTCCAATATAGGGACAATTTGTTACCCAATCAATCAGCCTAAAAGCACATCTTTGGGATGTGGGAGGAAACCGGAGCACCCGGAGGAAACCCACGCAATAAACGGGGAGAACGCGCAAACTCCCACGGACACAGGCCCAAATCCATTATTGAGTTCTTAATTTCACCATCTGTGAGATTCGAACCCGCGTCTCCGGAGTATTATCCTCGCTCTCTGCATTCCTAACCCAGGCACATTACCACCTCCTAAGCTGCAAAGTTCAGCCAAAGTTCTCCGGGACCCCAGTTAAGTTTGATGGTGGAAAGAAAATTCTGCGTCGCTCATCTCACAGGAGGCGTGACTCAAATTCGCTCTACACGATCACTACCTGTCCCCGGACTAAACTGTCCACTCGACATTCTGTGGTGGGTGACAGAAAGAGTTAGCAAGGAGAATGTGAATTTACTGAGTTTCTGAACCACTGCGGCCAAAAGGATTGGCGTTTATAGGAAGCAGATATCCAGCAGTTAATAGTCGAGACAGGAGGGAACGCTTGAATTGTATCTTACATCGTTCCTTCAGGTAGTGACTGCAGCTCCAGCACGCTCAAAATGTATTGCAGAGTTTCAGCATTGTCCTGGAGGAAGTGAGACTCCCCGACAGTTACACATTGAGCTGCAATACCCAGCCTGAGTTTGGAGAACCAGTTTGAGGCTGATCCGAGGCTAGAGTATCCTTCAGTTCAAATCAATAGGTGCCAGAACCGGCCACAATTCATGGCAAACACGGTGTGCAATAATGGGAGGTCTTTTCACTCCCGGCAGTTTGCACTTTCAGTATTACTCTGATGTAAGTGAGCAGGAGTATGGAGAACCTGTGGGAATGTGGAGTTGAGTTTGCTATCAGATCGCCGTCACCTTACTGAACGATGGGGCAGGCTTGAGGGGCCGAATGGCCTACTCCTGCTTCCGATGGATTTGTTCATATGCAGGAGCTGGTCCTCTAAGGATCGCAAGCTGCCAAATATAAAAGAGTATCTTTAATTGATTATTCCACCAATGTATAAACACAGGCAGAGCAATGATAGGAATGTCAGACAGCTACAAACAAAACTGTCATCTTCCTGCCCAGCTACCCACTCTTACTACCCTCTCCTTCCTCCAGCCTATCCCCATTCTCTGCCTGTCCCCATTCTCTGCCTGTCCCCATTCTCTGCCTGTCCCCATTCTCTGCCTGTCCCCATTCTCTGCCTGTCCCCATTCTCTGCCTGTCCCTATTCTCTGCCTGTCCCCATTCTCTGCCTGTCCCCATTCTCTACCTGTCCCCATTCTCTGCCTGTCCCCATTCTCTACCTGTCCCCATTCTCTGCCTGTCCCCATTCTCTACCTGTCCCCATTCTCTGCCTGTCCTCATTCTCTGCCTGTCCCCATTCTCTGCCTGTCCCCATTCTCTGCCTGTCCCCATTCTCTACCTGTCCCCATTCTCTACCTGTCCCCATTCTCTACCTGTCCCCATTCTCTGCCTGTTCCCATTCTTCGCTTGTCCCCACTCTTTGTTTGGCCCCATTCTCAGCCTATCCCCATTCTCTACCTGTCCCCATTCTCTGCCTGTCCCCATTCTCTGCCTATCCCCATTCTCTGCCTGTCCCCATTCTCTGCCTGTCCCCATTCTCTGCCTGTCCCCATTCTCTGCCTGTCCCCATTCTCTACCTGTCCCCATTCTCTGCCTGTTCCCATTCTTCGCTTGTCCCCACTCTTCGTTTGGCCCCATTCTCTGCCTGTCCCCATTCTCAGCCTATCCCCATTCTTTACCTGTCCCCATTCTCTGCCTGTCCCCATTCTCTGATTATAAAAGTCTCTGTGAGTTAAGGACTGAGTACAGTACAGAAAGCTGTTCATTTCACGGGAATGTTACTAGTTTATATAGTCAATATCTCCCCCTCCGCGATTAGCATCGCCATAGCGGCCATACCACTCAACTGATGAAGGAGCAGTGCTCCAAAAGCTGGTGATTCGAAATAAACCTCTTGGATTTTAACCTGGTGATGTGAGACTTCTTACTGTAAGGACTGGCATTGACAGATTACTGTCTGCTTCACTGACATGTAGATATAAAACAAATAGCTAACTGATGTGACAGGGAATGAGATACAAATCAGCCAGGATCTAATTGGAGGGACTCGGGACTGAATGGCACACTCCCATTGTTGCATGGCACAGTGGCACAGTAGTTACCACTGCTGCCTCACAGCGCCAGGGACTCCGGTTCAATTCCGGCCTTGGGTCACTGTCTGTGTGGAGTTTGCACGTTCTCCTCGTGTTGGCGTGGGTTTCCTTCTGGTGGTCTGGTTTCCTCCCACTGTCCAAAGCTGTGCAGGTTAGGTGGATTGGTTATGCTAAATTGCCCCTTAGTGTCCAAAGATGAGCAGATTAGGTGGATTGGCCATGCTAAATTGCTCCTTAGTGCCCAAAGAATGTGCAATTAGGTGGATCGGGCATGGTAAATTGTCCCATGGTGTCCAAAGATGCCTTGGTTAGGAGAATTGGCCATGCCAAATGTGTGGGGTTACAAGAATAGGATGGTGGGTTGGAATGATCTGTCAGAGAGTCAGTGCAGACTCGATGGGCCGAATGGTCCCCTTCTGCACTGTAGGGATTCTATAAACTTATAGACTTGGGAGAAATAAGCACTTGAATGAAGAAAATTGCCATGCGTTTGAATAAAGTCAAATCTTTTTTCATATTTAAATCAGGTGTGATGAATTCTAGGAAAGGCAGTCAATGGTCTGAGAGATAAACCTGGCCAGTCTGTTACAAACTCGAGCCCTCTGACACACTGCACTTGGTCCCCAACTCCAAATCGTCTATGTAAATCGTAAACAATTGCAGTTCCAACACTGATCCCTGAGTCACACCACTAGTCACTGATCGCCAACCAGAAAAACACCCATTTACCCCCACTCTTTGCTTTCTGTTAGTTAACCAATCCTATATCCATGCTAATACATTACCCGTAACACCGTGCACCTTTATCTTACATAGTAGCCTTCGGTGCGGCACCTTGTCAAATGCTTTCTGGAAAACCAGATATACCACATCCACAGGTACCCCATTGTCCACTGCACATGTAATGTTCTCAAAGAATTACACCATATTAGTCAAACATGATCTGCCCTATTGCATTTTCACAATTTATATCCAGACGCCTTGCTATTTCATCCTTGATGATAGATTCAAGTATTTTCCCTACCTCAGAAATTAAGCTAATTGGCCCATAATTACCTGCCTTCTGTCTGCCTCCTTTTTTAAACAGTGGCGTCACATTTCCAATCTGTGGGAACCACCCCAGGGTCCAGCAAATTTTGGTAAATTACCTCTAGTGCATTTGTTATTTCTCCCTCCATCCCTTTTAGTATCCTGGGATGCACTCCATCAGGACCAGGAGACTTGTCTACCTTTAGCCCCCATTAACTTTCCCAACACTATATTTTTAGTGATAATGAAAGTTTCTAAGTTCTCACCTGCCATAGCCTTCCTGTCATCAAGTTTTGGCGTGTTATTTGTATCTTTCAGTGTGAAAACCAACACAAAATACCTGTTCAATGCCTCAGTCATTTCCTCATTTCCAGTTATTACATTCCCCTTCTCTAGAAGACCAATGTTTACTTTAGCCACTCCTTTTCATCTGAGCTCTCATAACCTGTCTTACTTTTCTTTATAACCATTTTTGTGGTTTTCTGTTAAAGATTGCCCAATCCTCCATTAATTTTTGCCACTCTGTATGCATTTTCTTTCAATTTGACACCTTCTTTTGTTTTCTTAGAGATCCATGGCCGATTCTCTCTTTTTCTACAGTTCTTCGTTATCGCAAATGCTTCATGAGAACAGAGACCTGTTCTTGGCCTGATCTTGAGAAGCATTCATCGGAATTAGCCCTCAAAATCACCAAAATACAATATCTTTATGGGACTTGGTCATTGTTGACAAGGCCAACATTTGTTGCCTATCCTAACTGATTGGCTTGTTCGAACCACATTGCTGTGGCTCTGGAGTCACATGTAGGCCAGACCAGGTAAGGAGAGTAAATTTCCTTCCCTAAAGGGGCATGAGTGGAATAGAACGAGTGGATCGAATGAGGGGTCACGGGCTTAGGGTGAGGGGGACTAGATATAAGACTAATATTAGAGGGCAGTTTTTCACACAAAGGGTAGTGGGGATGTGGAATGCACTGCCGAGTAAGGTGGTGGAAGCAGGCATGCTAAGGTTGTTCAAGAGTCACTTGGACAGCCACATGAGCGGTCTACATATAGGGGGATATAGCAGGCCTTACTAAGCATTGTAGGCTTGGGGTTCAGTTTTAGCCTCAGGGATATAGAGTCTTTTAATAATGAATTTTTTATCCACAGGCATTTAAGTCCAGCAAGGGGCATGCGTGCGGCAGGTTGTGGTGGGCTGCTCTTGGATGTTGCATCGGGAGTTGCCTACTACTTCATGTCGTTGGTGTGCGTAAACTGGACCATCTCGAGGGCATCATGACAGCTCAGAGACTATCTCTGTTGCTGTGCGGACACATGGATTTGGGCCGTGTCCGTGGGAGTTTGCGCGTTCTCCCCGTGGTTGCGTGGGTTTCCTCCGGGTACTCCGGTTTCCTCCCACATCCCAAAAATGTGCTTTTAGGCTGATTGATTGGGTAACAAATTGTCCCTATATTGGACCTCCCTAATGTATGGATCCTCATACATTAGGCATAGACTAAAATCATGAATAGGTCACTGACCATGGGACGGTGGCGCGGGCTCGTTGGGCCGAAGGGCCTGTTTCCCGTGCTGTGTTGTTCTTTGTTCTTTGTTCTTTGAGTGAACCAGAAGAGATTTTTAATGCTAATCAATGATAGATTCACAGTCACTATGACTGAGAATAGATTTTCAATTCCAGGTTTTGTTGAGTTTGAATCCCATCTGCAGCCTAAAGGAAGGGGCAAGTAGAGGTATTAGAGAGGATAGAACGTAGAACAATCAATGTCGATAGGGAGAAGGTACTCAGGAAACTATTGGGATTGAGGTCGGATGTGTCCCTAAGCCCTGATGGCCAGCAGCCTCAGGTATTAAAGGATGTGGTGGCAGAGATAGTAAATCCCTGAGATTATTTTCGTTAGAGAGAAGAAGGTTAAGAGGTGACCTGATTGAGGCATACAAGATGATCAGAGGGTTAGATAGGACAGACCATTCACTGCTTTTCCTGGAATTCGCCACACCTGATTTGAATATGAAAAAAGATTTGACTTTATTCAAACGCATGGCAATTTTCTTCATTTAAGTGCTTATTTCTCCCAAGTCTGTATGTTTATAGAATCCCTACAAGTGCAGAAGGGGACCATTTGGCCCATCGAGTCTGCGCTGACTCTCTGACAGATCATTCCAACCCACCATCCTTTCCCTGTAACCCCACACATTTGCCACGGCCAATTCTCCTAACCAAGCCTTTTTCCTCACGTGGCGATGGCTAACACGAGGGGACATAGCTTTAAATTGAGGGGTGGTAATTATAGGATGGATGTCAGAGGTAGGTTCTTTACTCAGAGGGTAGTAAGGGCGTGGAATGCCCTGCCTGCAGCAGTTGTGGACTCGCCAACTTTAAGGGTGTTCAAATGGTCAGTGGATAGGCATATGGATAACATTGGAATAGTTTAGGTTAGAGGGTCATTAGATTGGTTCCACTGGTCGGCGCAACATCAAGGGCCGAAGGGCCTGTACTGTGCTGTAATGTTCTATGTTCTATGTTCTAAATCCATTTGTTATAATATTCCCAAATCCCCTGGACATTGTAGCACTGCTGCTTCACAGCTCCAGGGTCCTGGGTTCGATTCCCGGCTCGGGTCACTGCCTGTGTGGCGTTTGCACATTCTTCTCGTGTCTGCTTGGGTTTTCTCCGGGTGCTCCGGTTTCCTCCCACAGTCCAAAGATGTGCGGGTTGGGTTATTTGGCCATGCTTAAATTACCCTTCAGTGTCCTGGGTTGCGTAGGTTAGAGGGATTAGCTGGTAATATATGGGGATAGGGCTTGGGTGGGATTGTGGGCGGCGCACACTCGATGGGCCAAATGGCCTCTTCCTGCACTGTAGGATTTCTATGATGAGAAAGCTGCCAGTGGATTTGAAAAATGCTAATGTAGCACCCTTGTTCAAAAAGGAGGCAAAATGTGGGAAATTACAACAGTTAGTTTAACATCTGTCTTTGGGAAAGTGTTAGGATCTATTTTGAAGGAAGCAATATCAGGACATTTGGAAAGTCAAAATGCTATCCATCATAGTCAGCATGGCTTTATGAAGGGCAAGTCATGTTTGACTAACTTGTTAAAGTCCTTTGAAGATGTAACAAGCAAAGTGAATAATGGGGTACCTGTCGCTGTAATATATCTGGACTCCGGATGGTGTTTGATAAGGTGCCGCACAAAAAGGTTATTTCATGTAACCACATGGGATTATTATCTTGGATAGGTGACTGGCTGATGGACAGAAGACAGAGAGGTAGGATATACGTTTTTTTTTTCTGGATGGCAAGAAGTAACAAGTGGGGTGCCACAGGATTCAATCCTTGGGCCGCAGTTATTTACAATCTGTATTAATGAATTGGATGCAGGGATAGCGGGCTCTGTAAGCAAATTTGTAGATGATATGAAAACAGGTGGGACAGTAAGTTGCAATGAGGAAATAAGAACCTTACAAATGGATATAGATAGATTAGGAGAGTGCGGCAGATGGAGTTTAACTCGGATAATGTGAGCTCATGCATTTTGGTCGGGAAAATGGGAAGGTGACTTATTACCTAAATGGGCAGAGACTTCGGGGAGCTGCAGTGCAGAGGGATCTGGGTGTCCTTGTTCACGAGTCACAGAATACTCGCATGCAGATACAGGAGATAATAAAGAAAGTGAGCAGAATGTTGGCATTTATAGCTAAAGGAATAGAATATAAAGGTAAGAAAGTATTGTTGCAATTATACAAGGCATTGGTGAGGCCACACCTGGAATACTGTGCACAGTTTGGCTCCTCTTATTTGAGGAAAGATGTAGAGGCATTGGAGGCAGTTCAGAGGAGGTTCACTGGATTGATTCCAGAGATGAGGGGTTTGTCGTATGAAAAGAGATTGAACAGCTTAGGCCGATACTCTCTGGAATTTAGAGGAAAAAGGGAAGATCAAATTGAGGTCTATAAGATGATAAAAGGTACGGATAAATTAGACATGGAGAGGATACTTCCTCTTGTGGGACATTCTAGGGCGAGAGAGAATAGTCTGAAGATAAGGCGTAGCAAATTTAAAACAGAGTTGAGGAGAAACTACTTCTCCTGAAGGGTTGTGAAATTCGCTATCCCAAAGTGTGATGGATGCTGAGTGAATTTAAGGAGGAGTTAGATAGATTTTTAATTGGTAAAGGGCTATGGGAAGAAGGCAGGAAAATGGGGATGAGAGCGTATCAGCCATGATCGAATGATGGAGTGAACTTGATGGGCTGAATGGCCTAATTCTGCTCCCATATGTTATAAACTTATGGTGGGATTTGAATATGTGTCCCTCGAGCATTCGTCTGTGCCGCTGAATTACTTATCCAGAAAGATCCCACGACACCATCAACTTCCCATGTACCATCACCCGAAATACGATGCATTTTTATCCACATAAGCGAGCCAGACCAAACCCCGAGTCCGACAAAGATTCCAGAGCAATAGTAGTTGATGTTGCCGCCCTGTGGAGTGAAAATGTCTCGCAATGTGGCAGAAGCGGAGATTGCACGAGGAACCAACAAAAGATCTTGATGGTAAAATGGCCAGTCCCCAGCCATCCAAAATTAGACAGCAGTAAAAGGCACGAGTATCCATAACCTCACATTAGCAACGTGGATGAAGCATCCATGAGTTTCGATGTGTCCAATAGCCAAACTGGAAAGTATCGAAAGCCATTCTCAAACTGGAAGAGACCAATCTTCAGAAAGGCATGTGCTGGCCCACTTGATGTGTTCTCTGTGGCTTTAGCATCATGGTGGGATGTTATTAACGTGCAAAATGTCATCAGACCACTCAGAAAAAGTGGAATGAAATTTATTTATTAGTTACATGTAGGCTGACATTAACGCTGCAATGGATTTACTGTGAAAATCCCCTAGTTGCCACACAGTGGTGCCTGTTTGGGTAACACTGAGGGAGAATTTAGCATGGTCAATGCACCCTAATCAGCACATCTTTCAGACTGAGGGAGGAAACTGGAGCACCTGGAGGAAACCCACGCAGACATGGGGAGAATGTGCAAACTTTACACAGACGGTGACCCGAGCTGGGAATTGAACCCGGGTCCCTGGCACTGTGAGGCAGCAGTGCTAACCGCTGTGCCACCGAAATATCCAATTCAAAGGATGGAAAGGAGGGTGATCTGTTGTGGAGCGGTGATTCTGAGAGTGAAAGAGTCACATCTGATCCAGAAAGGGATGATGCCAAAGGCATGGCGAGCCAATAAAGTTTGCTGAACTCAATAAAAGCAAATTACTGCGGAATCCGAAACCCAAAGAGAAAACGCTGGAAAATCTCAGCAGGTCTGGCAGCATCTGTAAGGAGAGAAAAGAGCTGATGTATCGAATCCCAGATGTGGCCTTCCCTCTCCATCACACCCGCTTTGGGACTCTTCAGGGGTCATCTGGACTGGAAACATCAGCTCTTTTCTCTCCTTACAGACGCTGCCAGACCCGCTGAGATTGTCCAGTGTTAAGTGGCTGAACTCTCTGGGCCTAACCGGAGAGATGGAGAATTTGACAATTTGTAAAAGTGTCACAGATAATGGGGTTTGTTGAAAATTCTGATGGCGATTACTGGTGATGAAGATACAAAATAGACAAGCAATCTGACACAGCGAGGTACCGTCACTGGGAATGGAAATGAAGCATAAAGTAACCAAAGGATTGCACAATTAAGAACATTTCAGTGTACAGGTCATGACAACATGTTCCAAAAGTAAATTTACTGAATAAAAGTGAAATATTCATCACAAATTAAAGTTGACAGCTCATATGTTGTCAAGTTGAGTAAACTAAATTGTTAACCATTCACATACTATTTATGAGTTTTATTAAGTAAGATACTCGACTATCTGGAGATCTATTTGGTCTATATCTTTATGCAATAGTGTATTTTTACTTTTTGATTGTGGTTTGAACGATCCTTGTCGAATCACTTCACTAAATAACATTTGAATACAATTTGTAATGATAAGCCTGCCTCCCACATCAACACTAGTCATTCACATTTCATACTGAGACTGACCCCAGCTGCCGCCTGGATTTTTCTAAGGTCTCCTTTGGGCCACAGTCCATGGTAAATGGCGCTCAAATTCATGGGAGGAATCCAGGATTACTGGACCATTTCAGCAGGGCAAAGGTGTTTGGGAAGCATTGCCCTGGATCAGAAGCCTGACTTACGTCCGTCACTCAGGAAACAGAAGCTACTCTGTCTCCTCACACTGAGAGAAGGAGCAATGCCACCATCTAGAGACCACTGAAGATAAAGACATGAGGAATGCAGTCAACAGGAACAGTCTTCCCAATAAACCGACAAATCGTCAGGAGTCAGTTCCACACTGAGAGTTAGGACAAAGACAGTTTCCAATATCGGCTAACCTCAGGATAAAGGGGAGCAACTCAAATCATTCCATTGGGTCCAATTGGATGTAAATATTTTCAGTCCAAAGATTATCATCAAAACGCAACATCCGCACTCCCCTCACCCACACTCCCGTCACCCACACTCCCCTCACCCACACTCCCCTCACCCACACTCCCCTCACCCACACTCCCCTCACCCACACTCCCCTCACCCACACTCCCCTCACCCACACTCCCCTCACCCACACTCCCCTCACCCACACTCCCCTCACCCACACTCCCCTCACCCACACTCCCCTCACCCACACTCCCGTCACCCACACTCCCGTCACCCACACTCCCGTCACCCACACTCCCCTCACCCACACTCCCGTCACCCACACTCCCGTCACCCACACTCCCCTCACCCACACTCCCCTCAAGCACATTCCCGTCACCCACACTCCCATCACCCACACTCCCCTCACCCACACTCCCCTCACCCACACTCACGTCACCCACACTCCCGTCACCCACACTCCCGTCACCCACACTCCCGTCACCCACACTCCCCTCACCCACACTCCCGTCACCCACACTCCCGTCACCCACACTCCCCTCACCCACACTCCCCTCAAGCACATTCCCGTCACCCACACTCCCGTCACCCACACTCCCCTCACCCACACTCCCCTCACCCACACTCCCATCACCCACACTCCCCTCACCCACACTCCAGTAACCCACACTCCCCTCACCCACATTCCCCTCACCCACACTCCCGTCACCCGCACACCCCTCACCCACACTCCCGTCACCCACACTCCCCTCACCCACACTCCCATCACCCACACTCCCCTCACCCACACACCAGTAACCCACACTCCCCTCACCCACATTCCCCTCACCCACACTCCCGTCACCCGCACACCCCTCACCCACATTCCCCTCACCCACACTCCCCTCACCCACACTCCCATCACCCACACTCCCGTCACCCGCACTCCCGTCACCCACACTCCCCTCACCCGCACTCCCGTCACCCACACTCCCCTCACCCACACTCCCGACACCCGCACTCCCATCACCCACACTCCCATCACCCACACTCCCGTCACCCACACTCCCGTCACCCACACTCCCCTCACCCACACTCCCCTCACCCACACTCCCGACACCCGCACTCCCGTCACCCACACTCCCGTCACCCACACTCCCGTCACCCACACTCCCGTCACCCACACTCCCCTCACCCACACTCCCGACACCCGCACTCCCGTCACCCACACTCCCGTCACCCCGCACTCCCATCACCCACACTCCCATCACCCACACTCCCGTCACCCACACTCCCCTCACCCACACTCCCCTCACCCACACTCCCGACACCCGCACTCCCGTCACCCACACTCCCGTCACCCACACTCCCATCACCCACACTCCCATCACCCACACTCCCATCACCCACACTCCCGTCACCCACACTCCCCTCACCCACACTCCCCTCACCCACACTCCCGACACCCGCACTCCCGTCACCCACACTCCCGTCACCCACACTCCCATCACCCAAACTCCCGTCACCCACACTCCCCTCACCCACACTCCCCTCACCCACACTCCCGACACCCGCACTCCCATCACCCACACTCCCGTCACCCACACTCCCCTCACCCACACTCCCCTCACCCACACTCCCGTCACCCACACTCCCGTCACCCACACACCCCTCACCCACACTCCCCTCACCCACACTCCCGACACCCGCACTCCCATCACCCACACTCCCATCACCCACACTCCCCTCACCCGCACTCCCGTCACCCACACTCCCGTCACCCACACTCCCCTCACCCACACTCCCCTCACCCACACTCCCGACACCCGCACTCCCATCACCCACACTCCCATCACCCACACTCCCCTCACCCACACTCCCGTCACCCACACTCCTGTCACCCACACTCCCGTCACCCACACTCCCGTCACCCACACTCCCATCACCCGCACTCCCGTCACCCGCACTCCTGTCACCCACACTCCCGTCACCCACACTCCCCTCACCCACACTCCCGACACCCGCACTCCCATCACCCACACTCCCATCACCCACACTCCCCTCACCCACACTCCCGTCACCCACACTCCTGTCACCCACACTCCCATCACCCGCACTCCCGTCACCCACACTCCCATCACCCGCACTCCCGTCACCCGCACTCCCGTCACCCACACTCCCGTCACCCACACTCCCTCACCCGCACTCCCGTCACCCGCACTCCCCTCACCCACATTCCCCTCACCCACACTCCCGTCACCCACACTCCCGTCACCCGCACTCCCCTCACCCACACTCCCCTCACCCACACTCCCGTCACCCACACTCCCCTCACCCACATTCCCCTCACCCACACTCCCGTCACCCGCACACCCCTCACCCACACTCCCGTCACCCACACTCCCCTCACCCACATTCCCCTCACCCACACTCCCGTCACCCACACTCCCTCACCCGCACTCCCCTCACCCACACTCCCGTCACCCACACTCCCGTCACCCACACTCCCGTCACCCACACTCCCGTCACCCACACTCCCCTCACCCACACTCCCCTCACCCACACTCCCGTCACCCGCACACCCTTCACCCACACTCCCGTCACCCACACTCCCCTCACCCACACTCCCCTCACCTACACTCCCCTCACCCACACTCCCGTCACCCACACTCCCGTCACCCACACTCCCGTCACCCACACTCCCCTCACCCACACTCCCGTCACCCACACTCCCTCACCCGCACTCCCCTCACCCACACTCCCGTCACCCACACTCCCGTCACCCACACTCCCGTCACCCACACTCCCCTCACCCACACTCCCGTCACCCACACTCCCGTCACCCACACTCCCCTCACCCACACTCCCGTCACCCACACTCCCTCACCCGCACTCCCCTCACCCACACTCCCGTCACCCACACTCCCGTCACCCACACTCCCGTCACCTACACTCCCGTCACCCACACTCCCCTCACCCACAATCCCGTCACCTACACTCCCGTCACCCACACTCCCGTCACCCACACTCCCCTCACCCACAATCCCGTCACCCACACTCCCGTCACCCACACTCCCGTCACCCACACTCCCGTCACCCACACTCCCGTCACCCGCACTCCCGTCACCCACACTCCCGTCACCTACACTCCCGTCACCCACACTCCCCTCACCCACAATCCCGTCACCTACACTCCCGTCACCCACACTCCCGTCACCCACACTCCCCTCACCCACACTCCCGTCACCCACACTCCCGTCACCCACACTCCCCTCACCCAAACTCCCGTCACCCACACTCCCGTCACCCGCACTCCCCTCACCCACACTCCCGTCACCCACACTCCCGTCACCCACACTCCCGTCACCCACACTCCCGTCACCCACACTCCCCTCACCCACACTCCCGTCACCCACACTCCCCTCACCCACACTCCCGTCACCCACACTCCCCTCACCCACACTCCCGTCACCCACACTCCCGTCACCCACACTCCCCTCACCCACACTCCCGTCACCCACACTCCCGTCACCCGCACTCCCCTCACCCGCAATCCCGTCACCCACACTCCCCTCACCCACACTCCCCTCACCCACACTCCCCTCACTCACACTCCCGTCACCCACACTCCCGTCACCCACACACCCCTCACCCACACTCCCGTCACCCACACTCCCGTCACCCACACTCCCGTCACCCACACACCCCTCACCCACACTCCCGTCACCCACACTCCCGTCACCCACACTCCCGTCACCCACACTCCCGTCACCCACACACCCGTCACCCACACTCCCGTCACCCACACTCCCGTCACCCACACTCCCCTCACCCACACTCCCCTCACCCACACTCCCCTCACCCACACTCCCCTCACCCACACTCCCGTCACCCACACTCCCGTCACCCACACTCCCGTCACCCACACACCCGTCACCCACACTCCCGTCACCCACCATCCCGTCACCCGCACTCCCCTCACCCACACTCCCGTCACCCACACTCCCGTCACCCACACTCCCGTCACCCACACTCCCGTCACCCGCACTCCCGTCACCCACACTTGCGTCACCCGCACTCCCGTCACCCACACTCCCCTCACCCACAATCCCGTCACCCACACTCCCCTCACCCACACTCCCGTCACCCACACTTCCGTCACCCACACTCCCGTCACCCACACTCCCCTCACCCACACTCCCATCACCCGCACTCCCGTCACCCGCACTCCCGTCACCCACACTCCTGTCACCCACACTCCCCTCACCCACACTCCCATCACCCACACTCCCGTCACCCACACTCCCCTCACCCACACTCCCGTCACCCACACTCCCGTCACCCACACTCCCGTCACCCGCACTCCCCTCACCCACACTCCCCTCACCCACACTCCCGTCACCCACACTCCCGTCACCCACACTCCCGTCAACCGCACTCCCGTCACCAACACTCCCGTCACCCGCACTCCCCTCACCCACACTCCCCTCACCCACACTCCCATCACCCACACTCCCGTCACCCGCACTCCCGTCACCCACACTCCCGTCACCCGCACTCCCGTCACCCGCACTCCCGTCACCCACACTCCCGTCACCCACACTCCCGTCACCCACACTCCCGTCACCCGCACTCCCGTCACCCGCACTCCCGTCACCCACACTCCCGTCACCCACACTCCCGTCACCCGCACTCCCGTCACCCGCACTCCCGTCACCCGCACTCCCGTCACCCGCACTCCCGTCACCCACACTCCCCTCACACACACACCCCTCACCCACACTCCCCTCACCCACACTCCCCTCACTCACACTCCCCTCACTCACACTCCCCTCACCCACACTCCCCTCACCCACACTCCCGTCACCCACACTCCCCTCACCCACACTCCCCTCACCCACACTCCCCTCACCCACACTCCCCTCACCCACACTCCCGTCACCCACACTCCCCTCACCCACACTCCCCTCACCCACACTCCCCTCACCCACACTCCCGTCACCCACCATCCCGTCACCCGCACTCCCGTCACCCACACTCCCGTCACCCACACTCCCCTCACCCACACTCCCTCACCTGCACTCCCCTCACCCACACTCCCGTCACCCACACTCCCCTCACCCACACTCCCGTCACCCATACTCCCGTCACCCACACTCCCGTCACCCACACTCCCGTCAGCCACACTCCCGTCACCCACACTCCCCTCACCCACACTCCCGTCACCCACACTCCCGTCACGCACACTCCCCTCACCCACACTCCCGTCACCCATACTCCCGTCACCCACACTCCCGTCACCCACACTCCCCTCACCCGCACTCCCCTCACCCACACTCCCGTCACCCACACTCCCCTCACCCACACTCCCCTCACCCGCACTCCCGTCACCCACACTCCCGTCACCCACACTCCCGTCACCCACACTCCCGTCACCCACACTCCCGTCACCCACACTCCCCTCACCCACACTCTCCTCACCCACACTCCCCTCACCCACACTCCCCTCACCCGCACTCCCCTCACCCGCACTCCCCTCACCCGCACTCCCCTCACCCTCACTCCCCTCACCCACACTCCCGTCACCCACACTCCCGTCACCCACACTCCCTCACCCGCACTCCCCTCACCCACACTCCCCTCACCCACACTCCCTCACCCGCACTCCCCTCACCCACACTCCCGTCACCCACACTCCCGTCACCCACACTCCCGTCACCCACACTCCCGTCACCCACACTCCCGTCACCCACACTCCCCTCACCCACACTCCCCTCACCCGCACTCCCCTCACCCGCACTCCCCTCACCCGCACTCCCCTCACCCTCACTCCCCTCACCCACACTCCCGTCACCCACACTCCCGTCACCCACACTCCCTCACCCGCACTCCCCTCACCCGCACTCCCCTCACCCACACTCCCTCACCCGCACTCCCCTCACCCACACTCCCGTCACCCACACTCCCGTCACCCACACTCCCGTCACCCACACTCCCGTCACCCACACTCCCGTCACCCGCACTCCCGTCACCCGCACTCCCGTCACCCGCACTCCCGTCACCCGCACTCCCGTCACCCCGCACTCCCGTCACCCGCACTCCCGTCACCCGCACTCCCGTCACCCACACTCCCCTCACCCGCACTCCCCTCACCCGCACTCCCCTCACCCGCACTCCCGTCACCCGCACTCCCGTCACCCACACTCCCGTCACCCACACTCCCGTCACCCACACTCCCGTCACCCACACTCCCGTCACCCACACTCCCCTCACCCACACTCCCGTCACCCACACTCCCGTCACCCACACTCCCGTCACCCACACTCCCGTCACCCACACTCCCCTCACCCGCACTCCCCTCACCCGCACTCCCCTCACCCGCACTCCCGTCACCCGCACTCCCGTCACCCGCACTCCCGTCACCCACACTCCCCTCACCCACACTCCCGTCACCCACACTCCCGTCACCCACACTCCCGTCACCCACACTCCCGTCACCCACACTCCCCTCACCCGCACTCCCCTCACCCGCACTCCCCTCACCCGCACTCCCGTCACCCGCACTCCCGTCACCCACACTCCCCTCACCCACACTCCCCTCACCCACACTCCCGTCACCCACACTCCCGTCACCCACACTCCCCTCACCCACACTCCCGTCATCCACACTCCCCTCACCCACACTCCCCTCACCCACACTCCCGTCACCCACACTCCCGTCACCCACACTCCCCTCACCCACACTCCCGTCACCCACACTCCCGTCACCCACACTCCCGTCACCCACACTCCCGTCACCCACACTCCCCTCACCCACACTCCCGTCACCCACACTCCCGTCACCCACACTCCCGTCACCCACACTCCCCTCACCCACACTCCCGTCATCCACACTCCCGTCACCCACACTCCCCTCACCCACACTCCCGTCATCCACACTCCCCTCACCCACACTCCCCTCACCCACACTCCCGTCACCCACACTCCCGTCACCCACACTCCCCTCACCCACACTCCCGTCACCCACACTCCCCTCACCCACACTCCCGTCACCCACACTCCCGTCACCCACACTCCCGTCACCCACACTCCCGTCACCCACACTCCCCTCACCCACACTCCCCTCACCCACACTCCCGTCACCCACACTCCCCTCACCCACACTCCCCTCACCCACACTCCCGTCACCCACACACCCGTCACCCACACTCCCCTCACCCGCACTCCCGTCACCCGCACACCCGTCACCCACACTCCCCTCACCCACACTCCCCTCACCCACACTCCCGTCACCCACACACCCGTCACCCACACTCCCCTCACCCACACTCCCGTCACCCACACTCCCCTCACCCACACTCCCCTCACCCACACTCCCGTCACCCACACACCCGTCACCCACACTCCCCTCACCCACACTCCCGTCACCCACACACCCGTCACCCACACTCCCCTCACCCACACTCCCGTCACTCACACTCCCGTCACCCGCACTCCCCTCACCCACACTCCCGTCATCCACACTCCCCTCACCCACACTCCCGTCACCCACACTCCCGTCACCCACACTCCCCTCACCCATACTCCCGTCACTCACACTCCCGTCACCCGCACTCCCCTCACCCACACTCCCGTCACCCACACTCCCCTCACCCACACTCCCGTCACCCACACTCCCCTCACCCACACTCTCGTCACCCACACTCCCGTCACCCACACTCCCCTCACCCACACTCCCGTCACCCGCACTCCCCTCACCCACACTCCCGTCACCCACACTCCCCTCACCCGCACTCCCGTCACCCACACTCCCCTCACCCGCACTCCCGTCACCCACACTCCCCTCACCCGCACTCCCGTCACCCACACTCCCCTCACCCGCACTCCCGTCACCCACACTCCCCTCACCCGCACTCCCCTCACCCGCACTCCCGTCACCCACACTCCCGTCACCCACACTCCCGTCACCCACACTCCCCTCACCCACACTCCCGTCACCCACACTCCCCTCACCCGCACTCCCGTCACCCACACTCCCCTCACCCGCACTCCCCTCACCCGCACTCCCCTCACCCACACTCCCGTCACCCACACTCCCGTCACCCACACTCCCCTCACCCGCACTCCCGTCACCCACACTCCCCTCACCCACACTCCCGTCACCCACACTCCCGTCACCCACACTCCCGTCACCCACACTCCCCTCACCCACACTCCCGTCACTCACACTCCCGTCACCCGCACTCCCCTCACCCACACTCCCGTCATCCACACTCCCCTCACCCACACTCCCGTCACCCACACTCCCGTCACCCACACTCCCCTCACCCATACTCCCGTCACTCACACTCCCGTCACCCGCACTCCCCTCACCCACACTCCCGTCACCCACACTCCCCTCACCCACACTCCCGTCACCCACACTCCCCTCACCCACACTCTCGTCACCCACACTCCCGTCACCCACACTCCCCTCACCCACACTCCCGTCACCCGCACTCCCCTCACCCACACTCCCGTCACCCACACTCCCCTCACCCGCACTCCCGTCACCCACACTCCCCTCACCCGCACTCCCGTCACCCACACTCCCCTCACCCGCACTCCCGTCACCCACACTCCCCTCACCCGCACTCCCGTCACCCACACTCCCCTCACCCGCACTCCCCTCACCCGCACTCCCGTCACCCACACTCCCGTCACCCACACTCCCGTCACCCACACTCCCCTCACCCACACTCCCGTCACCCACACTCCCCTCACCCGCACTCCCGTCACCCACACTCCCCTCACCCGCACTCCCCTCACCCGCACTCCCCTCACCCACACTCCCGTCACCCACACTCCCGTCACCCACACTCCCCTCACCCGCACTCCCGTCACCCACACTCCCCTCACCCACACTCCCGTCACCCACACTCCCGTCACCCACACTCCCGTCACCCACACTCCCCTCACCCACACTCCCGTCACCCGCACTCCCGTCACCCACACTCCCTCACCCGCACTCCCCTCACCCGCACTCCCGTCACCCACTCTCCCTCACCCGCACTCCCGTCACCCACACTCCCTCACCCGCACTCCCCTCACCCGCACTCCCGTCACCCACACTCCCGTCACCCGCACTCCCATCACCCATACTCCCCTCACCCACACTCCCGTCACCCACACTCCCCTCACCCACACTCCCCTCACCCACACTCCCGTCACCCGCACTCCCGTCACCCACACTCCCATCACCCACACTCCCGTCACCCATACTCCGATCACCCGCACTCCCGTCACCCACACTCCCCTCACCCGCACTCCCGTCACCCGCACTCCCATCACCTACAGTCCCGTCACCCATACTCCCCTCACCCACACTCCCGTCACCCGCACTCCCGTCACCCACACTCCCATCACCCACACTCCCCTCACCCGCACTCCCGTCACCCGCACTCCCATCACCTACAGTCCCGTCACCCATACTCCCCTCACCCACACTCCCCTCACCCACACTCCCGTCACCCACACTCCCGTCACCCATACTCCGATCACCCGCACTCCCCTCACCCACACTCCCGTCACCCACACTCCCGTCACCCACACTCCCCTCACCCACACTCCCGTCACCCGCACTCCCGTCACCCACACTCCCATCACCCACACTCCCGTCACCCATACTCCGATCACCCGCACTCCCCTCACCCACACTCCCGTCACCCACACTCCCGTCACCCACACTCCCCTCACCCGCACTCCCGTCACCCACACTCCCATCACCCACACTCCCGTCACCCATACTCCGATCACCCGCACTCCCGTCACCCACACTCCCCTCACCCGCACTCCCGTCACCCACACTCCCGTCACCCACACTCCCGTCACCCGCACTCCCCTCACCCACACTCCCCTCACCCGCACTCCCCTCACCCACACTCCCCTCACCCACACTCCCCTCACCCACACTCCCCTCACCCACACTCCCGTCACCCACACTCCCGTCACCCACACTCCCCTCACCCACACTCCCCTCACCCACACTCCCCTCACCCACACTCCCCTCACCCACAGTCCCGTCACCCACACTCCCCTCACCCACACTCCCCTCACCCGCACTCCCGTCACCCACACTCCCGTCACCCACACTCCCGTCACCCACACTCCCCTCACCCACACTCCCCTCACCCGCACTCCCGTCACCCACACTCCCCTCACCCACACTCCCGTCACCCACACTCCCGTCACCCACACTCCCGTCACCCACACTCCCCTCACCCACACTCCCGTCACCCGCACTCCCGTCACCCACACTCCCGTCACCCACACTCCCGTCACCCACACTCCCGTCACCCACACTCCCATCACCCACACTCCCGTCACCCACACTCCCCTCACCCGCACTCCCGTCACCCGCACTCCCATCACCTACAGTCCCGTCACCCACACTCCCCTCACCCACACTCCCGTCACCCGCACTCCCGTCACCCACACTCCCGTCACCCACACTCCCGTCACCCACACTCCCCTCACCCACACTCCCGTCACCCGCACTCCCGTCACCCACACTCCCATCACCCACACTCCCGTCACCCATACTCCGATCACCCGCACTCCCCTCACCCACACTCCCGTCACCCACACTCCCGTCACCCACACTCCCCTCACCCACACTCCCGTCACCCGCACTCCCGTCACCCACACTCCCATCACCCACACTCCCGTCACCCATACTCCGATCACCCGCACTCCCGTCACCCACACTCCCCTCACCCGCACTCCCGTCACCCACACTCCCGTCACCCACACTCCCGTCACCCGCACTCCCCTCACCCACACTCCCCTCACCCGCACTCCCCTCACCCGCACTCCCCTCACCCACACTCCCCTCACCCACACTCCCCTCACCCACACTCCCCTCACCCACATTCCCGTCACCCACACTCCCGTCACCCACACTCCCCTCACCCACACTCCCCTCACCCACACTCCCCTCACCCACACTCCCCTCACCCACACTCCCGTCACCCACACTCCCCTCACCCACACTCCCCTCACCCACACTCCCCTCACCCACACTCCCGTCACCCACACTCCCGTCACCCACACTCCCGTCACCCACACTCCCCTCACCCACACTCCCGTCACCCGCACTCCCGTCACCCACACTCCCGTCACCCACACTCCCGTCACCCACACTCCCGTCACCCACACTCCCGTCACCCACACTCCCGTCACCCATACTCCGATCACCCGCACTCCCGTCACCCACACTCCCCTCACCCGCACTCCCGTCACCCGCACTCCCATCACCTACAGTCCCGTCACCCACACTCCCCTCACCCACACTCCCGTCACCCGCACTCCCGTCACCCACACTCCCATCACCCACACTCCCGTCACCCACACTCCCCTCACCCACACTCCCCTCACCCACACTCCCGTCACCCACACTCCCCTCACCCACACTCCCGTCACCCACACTCCCGTCACCCACACTCCCCTCACCCACAATCCCGTCACCCGCACTCCCGTCACCCACACTCCCCTCACCCGCACTCCCGTCACCCACACTCCCGTCACCCGCACTCCCCTCACCCGCACTCCCCTCACCCGCACTCCCCTCACCCGCACTCCCCTCACCCACACTCCCCTCACCCACACTCCCCTCACCCACACTCCCCTCACCCACACTCCCGTCACCCACACTCCCCTCACCCACACTCCCCTCACCCACACTCCCGTCACCCACACTCCCGTCACCCACACTCCCCTCACCCACACTCCCCTCACCCACAATCCCGTCACCCACAATCCCGTCACCCACACTCCCCTCACCCACACTCCCCTCACCCACAATCCCGTCACCCACACTCCCCTCATCCACAATCCCGTCACCCACACTCCCCTCACCCACACTCCCGTCACCCACACTCCCCTCACCCACACTCCCCTCACCCACACTCCCGTCACCCACACTCCCCTCACCCACACTCCCCTCACCCACAATCCCGTCACCCACAATCCCGTCACCCACACTCCCCTCACCCGCACTCCCCTCACCCGCACTCCCCTCACCCACACTCCCCTCACCCACACTCCCCTCACCCACACTCCCCTCACCCACACTCCCGTCACCCACACTCCCCTCACCCACACTCCCCTCACCCACACTCCCGTCACCCACACTCCCGTCACCCACACTCCCGTCACCCACACTCCCGTCACCCACACTCCCGTCACCCACACTCCCGTCACCTACAGTCCCGTCACCCATACTCCGATCACCCATGCTCCCCTCATCCATGTTCCCCTCACCCTAACTCCCCTCACCCACACCCCCGTCACCGTGATTTGGATATTCACACTGCTTCCATTGTCCACCCCCTCTGTTAGTTTCCGTTCCATGATTATGATTATTTTCTGTAGAAGTCGATGCGAGCTGATGGAGTGAAAACGAGGGCATCAAAATGACCGCTTCCTTCACAACTTAGTTTCAACTAAAGTCAAAGTTTGACCAGATGTGGGTAAACTGGGTGTAAATCAGTAACATTCACACCACACCAGGCAAGGACCATTGGTAACAGGAGAGGGTCCAACCATTGCTCCTTGGCATTCAATGGCATTCCCATCACTGAACCCCCCCTATCAACATCCTGGGAGTTACCATTGACCAGAAATGACCCAGACATATAATTACTGCGGCTACAAGAACAGGTCAGAGACTGGGAATCCTGCAGTGATGAACTCACCTCCTGACTTCCCAAAGCCTGTCCATCATCTAAATCATCCCATCCATCATCATCCCACACCATTGTCTAAAACACAGTAAAAAGTCTGACAACACCAGGTTTTAGTCCAACCGATTTATTTGATAATATTCTCACAAGCAAGCAAGCTTTCGAGGTTACCCTCTTCGTCAGGTGAATGGAGAGTTCTGGCCTCAGACAGAGCATATAAAGCACAGACAGTTTAGAGATTACTGATTAGAATGCGAATCCTTACACCTAACCTGCTGTTCAAGTCTTAAAGTGGCTGATAATGTGAGTGGAAGGAGCACTGATCACAGTTTAAAGAGATGTGTATTGTCTCCAGACAGTACAGTAAGTGAGGTTTTGCAAACCCAGGCAAGTCACGGGGGTTACAGATAGTGCGACTCTGTAACCCCCGTGACTTGCCTGGGTTTGCAAAACCTCATTTACTGTACTGTCTGGAGACAATACACATCTCTTTAAACTGTGATCAGTGCTCCTTCCACTCATATTATCAGCCACTTTAAGACTTGAACAGCAGGTTAGGTGTAAGGATTCGCATTCTAATCAGCAACTGTCTGTGCTTTATATGCTCTGTCTGAGGCCAGAACTCTCCATTCACCTGACGAAGAGGGTAACCTCGAAAGCTTGCTTGCTTGTGAGAATATTATCAAATAAATCGGTTGGACTAAAACCTGGTGTTGTCAGACTTTTTACTGTGTTTATGCCAGTCCAACGCCGGCACACCCACATCATCATCTAAAAGGCAGGAGATGGAATTCTCCCCGCTTGCTTGGATGAGTGTAATCACCAACAACACTCAAGAAGCTCAACACCATCCTGGACAAAGCTTTATCCCTTCCATTCGCTCCCTCCACCACAGTGGCAGCTGTGTCTACCATCTCCAAGATGCACTACGGAAACTCACCAAGCTCCTTGACAGCGATCAGTCCCACCCTGAGATCCGCTTGTTCAAAAGACCCTCCACTAACTCTCCCAACTTTATTCCCACTCAGCTCCCCTAACTGGCTCCAGATTTCCGCCCCTCCTCCTTTCCTATCTATCATTGCCTCCCCTCAAAACATTCAGCCTAAATGTTATCTGTTATTGCAAACGCACACCCCGGCGGGATTTTCCAGCTCCAAATCCTGAAAATCCCACCCAAAGTCAACAGATCTTTGCATGGTCCGTGTACCGTTCGCGATTCCCATGGTGGGCAGGACAGGAAAACTCTGCATCCCACCTCCAACCTCCCCTTCTCCTCCCATACCTCTCTGACGGTACCCTTCCTGTCCAGCTCTCTGTGCCTATCAGTCCATAGAACCCTACAGTGCAGAAACAGGCCCTTCGGCCCATCGAGTCTGCACCGAACACAATCCCACCCAGACCCTATCCCCATATCCCTACACATTTACCTGCTAATCCCTCTAACCTACACATCCCAGGACACTAAGGGGCAATTTTAGCATAGCCAATGAACCTAACCTGCACATCTTTGTGGACTGTGGGAGGAAACCGGAGCACCCGGAGAAAACCCACGCAGACACGAGGAGAATGTGCAAACTCCACACAGGCAGTGACCCCGAGCCGGGAATCGAACCCAGGACCCTGGAGCTGTGAAGCAGCAGTGCTAACCCACTGTGCTACCGTGCCGCCCACGGTTCTGTGTTTGATTTGTCTGATCAAGTTACTATCCCTGTCACGGCACCAACTCTTAGCAAAGTCACAAAAGACTTCCTCTGTGAGTGTTAATTTACCCTCCCCTCCTTGCCTTGTGGGGTGGCACGGTGGCACAGTGGTTAGCACGACTGCCTCCCAACACCAGGGACCCAGGTTTGATTCCCCGGCTTGGGTTACTGTCTGTCTGGATGTTCTCCCCGTGTCTGCGTGGGTTTCCTCCCGGTGCTCCGGTTTCCTCCCACACTCTAACAGACGTGCTGGTATAGAGTTGTATCTGTCCAGTCCTAGTCAGAGATTAAAGGCCAAATACTGCGGATGCAGGAATCTGAAACAAAGATAGAAAATGTTGGAAAATCTCAGCAGGTCTGGCAGGATCCGTGGAGAGAGAATAGAGCCAAAGTTTGGGTGATCCTTTATCAGAGCTAAAAGCAAAGAAAATCAGATGAGGTTTATACTGTGAGGGTGGGGAGGGGGGGGGATGGTGTATTAAGACTAAGGGAATGTAAATGAGGGTGAGGAAGACTGAGAAAGGTGGTGAAAGTGTCCAGTAAGTGATCAGAATGTGTGAGTGGCAGATCAGAGGTACAGATGGTTAGGGGATTGTCTGAGGAATGTGGCAGAAGAGGTGGGGGGGGGGGGGGTGGTGGTGAGGGGGTGTGGCTGGAAACGTGATGGAGAACGAGATTGGAGAAGTGATAAAAATGGATGAACGAAATGAAAAGAAGAAATGACAAAGAATGGAAACGCAATAAAGCTGGTCGTTCTCTGAAGTTGTTGAACTCAATGTTCAATCTGGAAGGCTGTGAAGTGCCCTGTTGGGAGATGGAACCATAGAAAATTACAGCTCAGAAACACGCCTTTTGGCCCTTCTTGTCTGTTGCCGAACCATTTTTCTGCCTCGTCCCACTGACCTGCACCAGGACCCTATCCCTCCACACCCCTCTCATCCATGAACCCATCCAAGTTTTTCTTAAAAGTGACCCCGCATTTATCCGGCAGCTCATTCCACACTCCCACCACTCTCTGTGTGAAGAAGCCCCCCCTAATATTCCCTTTAAACTTTTCTCCTTTCACCTTTAACCCATGCCCTCTGGTTTTTTTTTCTCCTCTAGCCTCAGTGGAAAAAGCCTGCTTGCATTCATTCTATTGATACCCATCAAAATCTTATACACCTCTATCAAATCTCCCCTCATTCTTCTTCACTCCAGGGAATGAGGTGCTGTTATAAGAACATAAGAAATAGGAGCAGGAGTAGGCCATCTAGCCCCTCGAGCCTGCCCCGCCATTCAATAAGATCATGGCTGATCTGAAGTGGATCAGTTCCACTTTCCCACTTTCTCCCCATAACCCTTAATTCCCCTTGTCTATCAGAAACCTATCTACCTGTGACTTAAATATATTCAGCGAGGCAGCCTCCACCACTTCAACGGGCAGAGAATTCCAGAGATTCACCACCCTTTGAGTGAAGAAATTCCTCCTCAACTCCAATCTAAACTGCACCCCCTTATCTTGAGTCTAGTCCTGCTATCCTTTCTGAGCGGGAAGAATCTCTCTACCTCTACCCTATCCATCCCCTTCATTATCTTATACATCTCTATAAGATTCCCCCCTGTTCCTCCAGTTTGTATTGGGGTTCACTGGAATATTGCAAAAGGCCAAGGACAGACATGTGGAGAGGAGATGTGCATGTTATTGATGTTTTTCTCTTTGAATCCCCAGGTGATTCCCCAGGACACCTTGTTGTCCAACGAGGGGCAGACACGCGGTGGGTCGTACGAGGGCTGGTCTGGGATGTTTCAAGAGTTGCCTAGTGCTTCACGTCATTAGTGTGCGTTAAACTGGACCAGATGCTGGGCAAGACAACAGCTCAGTGACTATCACTGTTTGCTGTGCAGATACATGGATTTGGGCCGGTGTCTGTGGGAGTTTGCGCATTCTCCCCGTGCTTGCGTGGGTTTTCTCCGGGTGCTCCGGTTTCCTCCCACACCCCTAAGATGTGCTCTTAGGCTGATTGGTGTAACAAATTGTCCCTAAATTATTCTCCCTTCAATCTGGTTTCCAATGTGGAGTGCCATTAGCGTAGGCAGGGGTGGAAGAGGGAACTCGCAATGTTAAAATGGTGGCGTGGGCTCGTTGGGCCGAAGGGCCTCTTTCCCGTGCTGTGTTGTTCTTTGTTCTTTGAGAGCAGGGTGGTGTGTTAAAGTGGGAAGCAACAGGAAGGTCTGGGTCCCACTCGCGGACAAGTGTTCAGCAAAACGGTCACCCAGTCTGCGTTTGGTCTCTCCGATGTAGAGGAAACAGAGACAGCCAGAGATAGGTTGCTATGACGAACCTTCTCTCATTTCCCCTTTTGCGTTTCGATTTGTTTGATCAGAAACACTGTGCAGTGTCTTAGAATGTTTAAGGACATCTTATAAATGCAATAAAAACAGAAGCTGGAGAACAGACGGAGAAACAAGAGTTAACATTTTGAGGTCCGTATGTGTGTATCCAACATTTTCTGTTCTTAATTCCCAATTTCCAGAATCTGACTTTGGATGTCATAATTGTTGTTGAGTCATTTCCCATGTGGAATCTCCTGTGGATTTTATTGTTGCTCCAATTGGGAATTTTATCTCGGATTTTACAAGGATGTTGCCTGGATTGGGAGGCATGCCTTATGAGGACAGGTTGAGGGAGCTCGGTCCCTTCTCCCTGGAGAGACGAAGGTTGAGAGGCGACCTGATAGAGGTTTATAAAATGTTGAGAGGAATAGATAGGGTGGATTCTCGGAGGCTATTTCCCAGGGCTGGAATGGTCGCTACGAGAGGACACAGGTTTAAGGTGCTGGGGAGCAGGTACAGAGGAGATGTCGGGGGTAAGTTTTTCACTCAGAGGGTGGTGAGTGAGTGGAATCGGCGGTGGTGGAGGCGAACTCGCTGGGGTCTTTTAAGAGACTTCTGGATGAGTATATGGGATTTAATGGGATTGAGGGTTATAGATAGGCCTGGTAGGTAGGGATATGATCAGTGCAACTTGTGGGCCGAAGGGCCTGTTTGTGCTGTAGTGTTCGATGTCCTATTACAGATTGCAGTTCAGCTGTGGCGTTGAAGGGTTGGGTCACCTTATGGAAGGGCCAACCTCACAACAGGTGGAGACTCCACTCGATCAGCTGCCATGCTGGTGTGGTTCAGTGTTTGCAAAGCGCCAGCAATTAAACGTGTCGAATTACTGAAGGAAACCTTTGAAAGGAAATATTTGCTCAGGATTGGAATGTATCTCGCACACTCTGACAGAAAAGCTGCAGGACGGAAGGGAACACTGTGTTCCGCAAGTGGCCACTTCTAAATCTCTCCCTGAACATAATTAAACACCGGCAGTGGCAGGACTGTTTAACCTCGATTGACCAATTACAATGCGTGGTGAATGCCGAATTAGCCGAAAGTGGAGCGCGATACTCAGCGTAAATCCAACTCTCCATTTCCAACACTTACTCATCACACAGTCACTTGCTCCAACACACAGTGCCAAGAGCCATCGATACTGTGAAAGATCCCAAAGGACCTTTGACTCGCTTCATCCTTGAAAACTATCGCCAATCCCCCCCCCCACCCCACTACCTTATCTCCAACCTTACCTTCCTCTCCAGAGATGTTGAACGTGGTGCCACCTCCTGTGTTTATGCCTATCTTTCCCCCATCTCTACTTTTCACAGGTGGCTGTATGGCACAGTGGGTTAGCACTGCTGTCTCACCGCGCCAGGGACCCAGGTTCAATTCCTGGCTTGGGTCCACTGGAGTCTGCACATTCTCCCCGTGTCTGCGTGGGTTTCCTCCGGGTGCTCCGGTTCCCTCCCACAGTCGAAAAGACAAACCGGTTAGGGTGCGTTGACCCGAACAGGTGCCAGAGTGTGGCGACTCGGGGATTTCCAGAGTAACTTCATTGCAGTGTTAAAGTTTTTTTTTTGAAGCTTATTTATTAGTGTCACAAGTAGGCTTACACCGCAATGAAGTTATTGTAAAAATACCCTAGTCTCCACACTCAGGTGCCGGTTCGGGTACACTGAGGGAGAATTTAGCATGACCAGTGCAACTAACCAGCACGTCCTTCAGACTGTGGGAGGAAACCGGTGCACCTGGAGAAAACCCATGCAGACACAGGGAGAATGTGCAGACTCCACACAGACAGTGACCCAAGCCGGGAATCGAACACAGCAGTGAGGCAGCAGTGCTAACCTCTGTGCCACCGTGCTGCATGATCCTGTGACAAGAATAATGAATGATATACTAAATGCAAATGATATCAGAAAACCATTGACCCCCTTCACCCTCACAACCTATTGTCCACCCCCCATCTCCAACCTCCATGTTCTCTCCAAAGACTTTGAATGTGCTGCCACCTTCTGTGTCAATGCCCATCTTTCTTCCATCTCTATGGTTTTACATCCTCCAGTCTCCTTTTCATGCCTGCCACTCCTCTCCGTGGGTCCATGGTTAAAGTACATAGAACATAGAACATTACAGCACAAACAGGCCCTTCGGCCCTCGAGTTGCGCCGATCGCATCAACCCCACCAATCTATAGACCTATCTATAACCCCCAATCCTATTAAACCCCATATACTCATCCAGAAGTCTTTTAAAAGACCCCAGCGAGTTCGCCTCCACCACCGACGACGGCAGCCGATTCCATTAACTCACCACCCTCTGAGTGAAAAACTTACCCCTAACATCACCTCTGTACTTCCCTCCCCGCACCTTAAATCTGTGTCCTCTCGTAGCGACCATTTCAACCCGGGGAAATAGCCTCTGAGAGTCCACCCTATCTATTCCTCTCAACATTTTATAAACTTCTATCAGGTCGCCTCTCAACCTTCGCCTCTCCAGGGAAAAGAGTCCCAGCTCCCTCAACCTATCTTCATAAGGCACTTAAAGTACTTAAACACGTCACGACCATGGTGATAAACTTTCCCTTCTAGTTGTTCTGGACCTGACTGCGGCTTTTGACTCTGTCGACCATCCAATTTAAGAACATAAGAACATAAGAAATAAGAGCAGGAGTAGGCCATCTACCCCTTCGAGCCTGCCCCGCCATTCAATAAGATCATGGCTGATCTGTCGTGGCTCAGTTCCACTTTCCCGTCCTCTCCCCATAACCCTTAATCCCTTCTCTTATCAAAAACCCATCAACCCGCTTCTTGAAAATATTTAGCGAGGCAGCCTCCACCACTTCAATGGGTAGAGAATTCCAGAGATTCACCACCCTTTGAGTGAAGAAGTTCCTCCTCAACTCTGTTCTAAACCGCCTCCCCTTTATCTTGAGGCTGTGCCCCCTAGTCCTACTGTCTTTTTTGAGCGGGAAGAGTCTCTCCACCTCTATCCTATCCATCCCATTCATCATCTTATACGTCTCAATGAGATCTCCCCTCATTCTTCTAAACTCTAACGAGTACAATTTAGGTGCCACTTTGTCAGTGTTCTATATGAAGCAATAGAATATTAGACGGAACTAATCTTGACCGCGATGTGTCCGTCAGCAGTCGATTGAAGTGGGTTGAGGTGGGGAAAGTATTTGACCGTGAGTAGGTTTAACATGACTTTTCCCTGCCTGACCCTCGGAGTTTAGTCCAAAGGTGTCAGATAGGTTGTGACCATTGGATATTTCAATTCACATATTGATTGGAAAGATCGAATGGAAGATGGGGAGTTCATAGAATACTTTCGGAATAGGGGCAGCATGTTGGCACAGTGGTCAGCACTGCTGTCTCACAGTGCCATAAAAAATGTCTGGGATGATGTACCTACTGATGACCCACAAAACCATTGTCGATTGTCAGAAAAATCCATCTGGTTCACTAATGTCCTTTAGGGAAGGAAATCTGCCGTCCTTACCCGGTCTGGCCTACACGTGACTCCAGAGACGCAGCAATGTGACTGACACTCAGCTGCCCTCGGGCAACTAGGGATGGGCAATAAATGCTGGCCAGCCAGTGACACCCATGTCCCATCAATGAATAAAAAGACCTTACAAATGTACACATACCTGATGCCCAATATGGCTCGTTAAGCAAAAACTTAACATTGATCATCTCTGCGTTTTTCTCTCTGCTGTCTAATCTGCTGAGTGTTTTCCAGAATTTCCTGTTTCCATTTCAGATTCCCCACATTTTGCTGTTAACTCTTATTATTAACAAGAGGGCACATTGGCACACGGCTGCCTCACACGCCAGGGATCTGGATTCAGTTCAGGCCTCCGATCGCTGTCTGCGTGGAGTTTGCACATTCTCCCCATGTCTGCGTGGGTTTCCCCTGTGTGCTCCGGTTTCCTCCCACAGTCCAAAGATGTGCGGGTTAGGTGGATTGACCATGCTAAATTGACCCTTAGTGCCAGGGGAGTTAGTAGGGTGAATATGTGGGGTTTTGGGGCTAGGGCCTGGAGAGGGGATTGTGGTCGGTGCAGACTCGATGAGCTAAATAGCTTCCTTCTGCACTGTAAGGATTCTATGAAGAGATTTAAGTTCAATCATTCTATTGGTGTACATTGCTGGGCAAGGCTGCAGGAATATTATACAAATAAATAAACCGCAAATACTTCACAAATAATGTGCATAAATATGTCTCATTTTCAAATAAATAAACTTTGCTTTGGAGAAATTTGCACTGACCAAAAGCATTGCATGTTTAACAATCTTTCCTAATGGTACAACACTGGCACCCAGTGACTCACTCAATATAATCTCTTGCTTTATCAAAACGGTGTCACTTAATATTATTCAGAAACGCATGAGTCACCACGTTGATTGTGCTATTCCTGATGGAGACGCTGGTAACCGCATCGACTGGGGTCCCGCTTAGAACGCTAACATCGTCTTCACGGGCTATTCTGGCTTGAACAAGCCTCCATCTTCCCAGCTCATCCTAAAGAAAACATGTCAATTCGAACCCAATTACATTGCACTTACTGGAAAAAAAAATACCCTACCACAGCTCTGGATCAAAACACATTCCGCCTGAATAAATGCTAAGAGGGTTCTTCAACCTCATGCTGAGCTGGTGCGGTTCCATTACCTGGACTAAGTATTTTGAAATACACCCAATGTCTCCGGAATTCATTTTATGTCTGCTTCATTCAGTTGTGTCCTTGTACAATTATGAATTGGTAATTGTAAATTGCATACACAATGCTTTTAAAGATACTACACTATATATGTGCAAATATAAATTAAAACGTTGTAATATTCCTTAATGTATCGGCAAGTGAGCTCAATAATCAATAGTTGCGTGATCCCATCTACCTATCTCCTCACTCCTAATCCAGCTTAAAATTCTGCCACATCATCTGGAGTGTTGAGTTAAGTGACTACAGATCTTTGGTAAGAAGTCTCACAACTTCAGGTTAAAGTCCAACAGGTTTATTTGGAATCACGAGCTTTCGGAGCGCTGCTCCTTCATCGTCGACCTGGAGAAGGAGCAACACTCCGAAAGCTCCCGATTCCAAATAAACCTGTTGGATTTTAACCTGGTGTTGTAACACTTCTTACTGTGCTTACCCCAGTCCAACACTGGCATCTCCACATCATGACAGGTTTTTGAACCATGTGGCTGTGTAGTCCCAGATGTGTCCCTTCAAGGAGAGTTCCTGTAATGTCCCAAATTTTCCACCTCTACGTTTCCAGATGTGTTTTTTTTTTGTTGCAAACATTCTCCTGCATAATTCCAGGCAACCTGCACAGATTTGTCTCTTGTGTGATTGCAGGTCATAGAACCCTACAATTCAGAAAGAGACCCTTTGACCCATCGAGTCTGCACTGAACAGAATCCCACCCAGGCCCTACCCCAATATCCCTACATATTTACCCACTAATCCCCCTACCTACACATCTCAGGACACTAAGGGGCAATTTGTTTTTAGCATAGCCAATCAACCTAACCCGCACATCTTTGGAGTGTGGGAGGAAACCGGAGCACCCGGAGAAAACCCACGCAGACACGGGGAGAATGTGCAAACTCCACTCAGACAGTGACCCGAGCCAGGAATCGAACCCAGGACCCTAGAGCAGTGAAGCAGCAGTGCTAACCCACTGTGCTACCGTGCCACTCCAAGGTCTTGCTGTATGGTTTTGGATATCCATTGTATGGTTCCCATTGTTCACCTGTACCTGTTTGTGTATCATTGACTAAATTGGCTGACCATTGGTGACCTGCAGCTGTCTGAAACTTAAATTCTGAAAATATCACCCTAAACGCCTTCAAATCCTCACCTCCTTGATAAGTACCTCAATCATAACTCTTCTTTGATTGCAAATTGGTCCAAAGTGGGTGGACTGACTCTGTCCTACATTTGAGTCCATTTATCAGTATTTTCCCCACTCATCCAATCCTTCAAAGTTTGTTTATTCGTGGCACAAGTAAGCTTACATTAACACTGCAATGAAGTTACTGCGAAAATCCCCTAGTCGCCACCCTCCGGCGCCTGTTCGGGTACACTGAGGGAGAATTTAGCGCAGCCAATGCACCCTAACCCGTACATCTTTCGGGCTGCGGGAGGAAACCGAAGCACCTGGAGGAAACCCACGCAGACACGGGGAGAATGTACAAACTCCACACAATAGTGACCCAAGCTGGGAATTGAACCCAGGTCCCTGGCGCTGTGAGGCAGCAGTGCTAACCATTGTGCCACCATGCCACCCATCTGGAAACTAACTACTTATACCCACTTTCGCCCATATCTCTTAACACCTCTAGTTAACAAAAAAAATCTATCAACATAAAGACCAATCTTCTATCTGTCTCTTTGGCTATGTTTTGTATCTGCTCATTACATGTCAATGATCTGTGTACTCGGGCCCCCAAGTCTTCTTCAATCTTCACTGATTTGGAGAAAATTCTCTGAATGGATCATCCTTGCCTTAAAGTCAAAGGATTATTGGCTCAGATACCCAGCCTTCAGCACAAAATCTAGCCTAGCGTTCCAGCACAGTTCTGAGGGAGTGCTGTACCATTGAAGGTGTGGGGAAGAGGTGGGGTGAGGGGGGGGGAAGGCAAATTTCCTGGCCTTCTCGTGGCACGATGCTCATGGTGGGGGGGGGGGGGGGGCAGCATGCCATTGGCTGGTGGCATGATCTTCTGGCCCTGGTGCTGTCAGTGGGATTTCCACCCCATGCCACCAGGAACCCCCCCCCCCATGATGGGGGCACACTGTTGGTGGGACCTGAGGATGTCGCTGCTGCGAACAGTCGGGAAATCCCGGCTGTCTTTCGGGGAAGACCCTCTCGGGCGGACAAAGCAGATGCCATGGGACCATCCAAAAAAAGAGCAGGGTGAGGGTGAGAAAGATCATGACCTGAAACATTCCCTCCGTTTCTCTCCCTACGGACCCGCTAAGTATTCCCAGTCTTCCCAGCAGGCGGCACGGCGGCACAGTGGGTTAGCACTGCTGCTTCACAGCTCCAGGGTCCTGGGTTCGATTCCCGGTTCGGGTCACTGTCTGTGTGTGGAGTTTGCACATTCTCCTCGTGTCTGCGTGGGTTTCCTCCGGGTGCTCCGGTTTCCTCCCACAGTCCAAAGATGTGCAGGTTAGGTTCATTGGCCATGCTAAAATTGCCCCTTAGTGTCCTGGGATGTGTAGGTTAGAGGGATTAATGGGTATAATATGTAGGGATATGGGGGTAGGGCCTGGGTGGGATTCTGTTCAGTGCAGACTCGATGGGCCGAAGGGCCTCTTTCTGCACTGTCGGGGTTCAATGATTTATTTCTAATTTGCAGTCACTTTACAAAATGACTTGGAGTCATAGGCCGGAATTTTACCAGCATGCCAGCCCCTACCATATCGGAGAACGGCATTTTCCATTAGCCTTGGGCGGGATCATGCGAAATTTGGGTGGACGTGCCGGTAAAATTCCACCCGTAGAGTCATTGAGATTTACAGCGTGGAAACAGGCTCTAAACAGAACCATAGAAAATTACAGCTCAGAAACAGGCCTTTTGGCCCTCCCTTGTGTGTTGCCGAACCATTTTTTTGCCTAGTCCCACTGACCTGCACTTGGACCCTATCTCTCCACACCCCTCTCATCCATGAACCCGTCCAAGTTTTTCTTAAATGTTAAAAGTGACCCCGCATTTATCCGGCAGCTCATTCCACACTCCCACCACTCTCTGTGTGAAGAAGCCCCCCTAATATTCCCTTTAAACTTTTCTCCTTTCACCCTTAACTCATGCCCTCTGGTTTTTTTTCTCTCCTAGCCTCAGTGGAAAAAGCCTGCTTGCATTCACTCTATCTATACCCATCAAAATCTTATACACCTCCGCCCAACTTGTCCATAATGCCCTTTTTGTTAACCACTAAGCTAGTTCCAATTGCCCCCATGTGGCCCATATCCCTCTATACCCATCTTACCCATGTAACTGTCTAATTGCTTTTTAAAAGTCAAAATTGTACCCGCCTCTACTACCACCTCTGGCAGCTTGTTCCAGACACTCCCCATCCTCTGTGTGAAAAAACTGCCCCTCTGGACCCTTCTGTACCTCTCCCCTTTCACCTTCAACCTATGCCCTCTAGTTTTAGGCTCCCCTACCTTTGGGAAAAGATATTGACTATCTAGCTGATCTGTGCCCCTCACTATTTTATAGACCTCTATAAGATCACCCCTCAGCCTCCTACGCTCCAGAGAAAAAAGTCCCAGTCTATCCAGCCTCTCCTTATAACTCAAACCATCAAGTCCCAGTCGCTTCCTAGTAAATCTAGTTTTAGACTCCCCTACCCTTGGGAAATGATATTGACTATCTAGCTGATCTATGCTTCTCACTATTTTATAACCTCTATAATCTCACCCCTCAGCCTCCTACGCTCCAGAGAAAAAAGTCCCAGCCTATCGAGCCTCTCCTTATAACTCAAACCATCGAGTCCATCATGTTTACATTACATTTAAGAATGTCGGAACTTTTTTTGATAGGAAAAACTTCAAAATGCATCAAAATGTGAAAGGCTTTAGCAAATTTCTATAAACAGGGAATTTATGCACACACAGTGCTTTGATTATACAATATCAATATGTAACAATTAAAATATTGCTATGTTTCTTAACACATTCTGCAACTGTGCTCAATAATCAATAGCTACATGATCCCATTAGCCTGTCTCCTTACCTTACTGGTGGTGAACATAAGAACATAAGAAATAGGAGCAGGAGTCGGCCATCTAGCCCTTCGAGCCTGCCCCGCCGTTCAATAAGATCATGGCTGATCTGAAGTGGATCAGTTCCACTTTCCCGCTTTCTCCCCATAACCCTTAATTCCCCTGTCGATCAGAAACCTATCTACCCGTGACTTAAATATATTTAGCGAGGCAGCCTCCACCACTTCAACGGGCAGAGAATTCCAGAGATTCACCACCCTTTGAGTGAAGAAGTTCCTCCTCAACTCTGTTCTAAACTGCAACCCCCCCTTATCTTGAGGCTGTGCCCTCTAGTCCTGCTGTCCATTCCAAGCGGGAAGAGTCTCTCCACCTCTACGCTATCCGTCCCTTTCATCATCTTATATGTCTCAATGAGATCTCCCCTCATTCTTCTAAACTCTAACGAGTACAAGCCCAGTCTATTCAGCGTCTCCTCATAGCTCAACCCCCTCAACTCCGGTATCAGCCTAGTAAACCTCCTCTGCAGTCCCTCCAAGGCCAAAATATCCTTGTGCAAGTGCGGCGACCAAAACTGCACACAGCACTCCAGCTGCTGCCTCACCAATGCCCTATACAGCTGCAGCAAGACCTCCCTACTATTATATTCAATCCCCTTCGCTATGAAGGCCAGCATCCCATTCACCTTCCTGACCACCTGCTGTACCTGCAAGCTGGGTTTTTGCGACTCATGCACAAGGACCCCGAGGTCCCTCTGCACCGTCGCCTGCTGCAGTTTTTCGCCCTGTAAGTAGTAGTCCTTCCTACTATTATTCCTGCCAAAGTGGACCACCTCACACTTGCCAACATTGTATTCCATCTACCAGGTCCTCGCCCATTCGCTCAGCCTGTTCTGATCCCTCTGCAGACTTTCCACACCCTCCGCACAATTTGCTGTTCCACTCATCTTTGTGTCGTCAGCAAATTTCTTTTTCTGTCTCACCAACCGGTCAGTTATGTTAAATGCCTCACTTAACAGAGAGAAAAAAGTAGGATTTTCTGAAGGCAAAAATCTGTGTTGATTTAATTTTTTTCAAATAGAGAGTGGGATTGGTAACTAGTAGATCCGAAATTTCTTTCAGAAATTCAAATGTGGAAACAATGCCATGAATAATACATTCTTGGCAAATAGTTCACCACGTTGTTTAACCGACTCATTAACTACAAATTACTATATGGTAATTTAAATTACTATGCGTGCACACATCATCAAACATGAGAATATAAGCAGTGCTCCAAATAAGAAACAAAATTGGAATTAATTTTTTTTGTAACCTGTGTGACATATTTACTCTTTGCAATCTCTCCAAATGTGTCCAAGCGGGGAAGTATCCAATTAGTGTTGATCACTTATCCAGCAAAACGAATTCCATTTTATCTACTGCAGTTCTGAAGTTCAGCGTTTTATCTCAGCAAAAGGGATAGAGGCACCAGGCAGCGTTAACCCTTCGAGAGAAAGAGGGACTGAGTGAGTGAATCAATTCATAAATATCATCACAAAAAGATGTTCTCAGTTTGTGCATAGATTTCTCCCTGGGAGAGGAGAGGCTGAATAAACTAGGCTTGTACTCGTTAGAGTTTAGAAGAATGAGGGGAGATCTCATTGAGACGTATAAGATGATGAATGGGATGGATAGGATAGAGGTGGAGAGACTCTTCCCGCTCAAAAAAGACAGTAGGACTAGGGGGCACAGCCTCAAGATAAAAGGGGGGCGGTTTAGAACAGAGTTGAGGAGGAACTTCTTCACTCAAAGGGTGGTGAATCTCTGCCCGTTGAAGTGGTGGAGGCTGCCTCGCTAAATATTTTTAAGAAACGGGTTGATGGGTTTTTGATAAGAGAAGGGATTAAGGGTTATGGGGAGAGGGCGGGAAGGTGGAACTGAGCCACGACAGATCAGCCATGATCTTATTGAATGGCGGGGCAGGCTCGAAGGGCCAGATGGCCTACTCCTGCTCCTATTTCTTATGTTCTTATGTTCTTATGAACACCAAATGCAGCAGACACTGGACAAGTGTTTCCCCGAGAGAGAGGGGCTGAGAGACCACAGTCGGTATTCGAATGTCTCCCTGAGATAGAAATACCGAGTGAACAGTCAGTGTACAGATATCACCCTGAGAGAGAGAGAGAGAGAGAGACTGAGACTCCAGTAAGTGTACAGATATCTCCCTGAGAAAGAGACTGAGAGATTCCAGTCAGTGCACAGATATCTCCCTGAGAGAGAGACTGAGAGACTCCAGTCAGTGCACAGATATCTCCCTGAGAGAGAGAGACTGAGAGACTCCAGTCAGTGTACAGCTATCTCCCTGAGAGAGAGAGACTGAGACTCCAGTCAGTGTACAGCTATCTCCCTGAGAGAGAGAGACTGAGACTCCAGTCAGTGTACAGCTATCTCCCTGAGAGAGAGAGACTGAGACTCCAGTCAGTGTACAGCTATCTCCCTGAGAGAGAGGCTGAGAGACTCCAGTCAGTGCACAGATATCTCCCTGAGAGAGAGACTGAGAGACTCCAGTCAGTGCACAGATATCTCCCTGAGAGAGAGAGACTGAGAGACCCCAGTCAGTGTACAGATATCTCCCTGAGAGAGGGACTGAGAGACTCCAGTCAGTGTACAGCTATCTCCCTGAGAGAGAGAGAGAGACTGAGACTCCAGTAAGTGTACAGATATCTCCCTGAGAGAGAGAGACTGAGAGACCCCAGTCAGTGTACAGCTATCTCCCTGAGAGTGTGGGATTGAGGGACCTTAGCAGATTTTCACGGTTCCAAACACATTCAACTGAAACACCTTCACTGTGAATTCAAAATAAACATATTTACCAAAGATAATCTATTTACTTTTCTTTATGTATCTTTCTGCGATTTTCCCCTGTGGTTTTATGGACTCTGAGTTGTCCTTTGCTGACCTGAGTAAGTGGTATAGTTAACGCGGACGGAATGCTGACAGTATCTCCTGTGCCTCACATTCCTGCTTTCTCACCTGATGCCCATTCCCTTTCCTCCTTACTGTTTGTGAGGGGCCCTCTTTAATTTGGAATACTTTTCCTGTTGTCCCCGAGACCTGAAAATGACAGTTGCTATTGGCCCAGGCAATGTTTAATTTGAAGAATGGAAGGTGTGGAAGTTCTTGAGGGGGACTTGACAGGGGGGACACTGATCCTGCCCCATGTGCACAAGTCTAGAACTGGGGTGGGGGGGGGGGGAGGTCATGCTTGAATAATAAAAGCTTTGTGAGAGATGCAAATTGTGAGGTGAGTAACCCAAACCCTGAGCTTCCAAACCTTGTCCACCATCTACAAGGCAGAAGTCAGGAGTGTGATGGAATACTCTCCACTTACCTGGATGGGTGCAGCTCCAACAAGAGTCCACCCAGGACAAAGCACCCTAAACATGCACTCCCTCCAGACACCCACACACAGTCTGTTGCCATAGTATTTACATGGCTACTGCACTTCAGTTTCTGGTCAATGGTAACCTCCAGGATGTTGATACAACTGTGGGACACAGACTGTAAAGGTCTACAGCACCTCGGTACTCACTACCCTCCTGGATGCCCCAGTCTGCTCCTCACGCACCGCACACAGAACCCATAATCACAATCAGAAACTACAGGCAGTGGACCAGTTCACTTATCTTGGCAACACCCTCTCCCAAGCAGTGACTATTGATACGGAAGTTAACTGCAGAATAGCAAAGGCAAGTTCTGCTTTCGGTCGGCTGCGCTCCATTGTATGGGAACGTCAAGGAATCAGCCCAGCAACAAAACCGAAGGTCTACAGCGCCCCAGTACTCACTACCCCCCTGTATGCCTGTGAAACGTGGACTGTGTATCGAAGGCATGCAAGACAGCTCAATCATTTCCACATGACTTGTCTTTACATAGAACCATAGAACCCTACAGTGCAGAAACAGGCCCTTCGGCCCATCGAGTCTGCACCGAACACAATCCCACCCAGACCCTATCCCCATATCCCTACACATTTTACCTGCTAATCCCTCTAACCTACACATCCCAGGACACTAAGGGGCAATTTTAGCATAGCCAATGAACCTAACCCGCACATCTTTGGACTGTGGGAGGAAACCGGAGCACCCGGAGAAAACCCACGCAGACACGAGGAGAATGTGCAAACTCCACACAGGCAGTGACCCGAGCCCGGGAATCGAACCCAGGACCCTGGAGCTGTGAAGCAGCAGTGCTAACCCACTGTGCTACCGTGCCGCCCACGTTCTGTCTTCGCAGAACATTACGCATCCGATGGCAAGACAAAGTACCAGACACTGAAGTTCTCTCTAGAACAAGTCTACCATCAGTCCGGACGCTGCTGATGAGAGCGCAGACCCGGTGGGCAGGTCACACCATCCGTATGTCAGACGGGCGCAGACCCAAGCAGCTCCTTTTTGGGGAACTCTCTGCTGGAAAACGCTCGCGTGGAGGGCAGAAGAAACATTTCAAAGACACACTCAAAGCCTCCCTGAAGCCGCTTGGCATTGACACGCCCACCTGGGAAACGCTGGCACAAACCTGGCGCTGCCTCACCCACAAAGGCTGCCAAGCTCACGAAGCAAGGTGCATTGCTGAAACACAACTTAAGCCACACAAGTCCAGAGACACCAGCGCAACAACTACAGTGTGTCCAAGTCTGCCCAATATGTACCAGGACATTCCGGACCCGAATTGGCCCTGATCAGTCATCTCCGGACACACCGCAACCAGCCTCAACATAACTAATGGTGTCGAGGTCATCATCGATGACGATGAACGATCAACATTTACATGGCTACTGCACTTCACTTTCTGGTCAATGGTAACCTCCAGGATGTCGATACAACTGTGAGACACAGTTTACAAAGAAGAGGTCTCTGAGATGAGGAGGTTTATTTATCTCTCAGAGGGTCGTTCGTTAGTCTGTGGATTTCTCTTCCTCAGCGAGAGGTGGAGCCTGTGGGTGATTGGATATATTGAAGGCTGGAACGGACAGATATTTGACGGACAAGGGAGTCAGGGTCATGGGGGAGTTAGGCAGGAGAATGAACCACAATCAGATGTGCTGTGACCTTATCAAATGGCGGAACAGGTTTGAGAGGCCGAATGGCCTAACTGCTGCCCCTCCTTCTTGTGTTCATGTCTAGCACTGTTCCCCAGAGTGGGCAGGCATGGGGCAGTTAAGACTGGGGACTCTGATTTATAGGGTACCACCAATGGCTCAGTGGGTAAAGTTCTCTGAGTTCAAATCCCACCACTTCAGGTTCCACTCAAGCAATTGAAAGAATAGATAAAGTCACCATAGTCCCAGGGACCCTGTAGGCCATTCTCCCCTTTGAGGTGACTGGTGCTGGTTTAGCCTGAGGCTCATAAGAACATAAGAACTAGGAGCAGGAGTAGGCCATCTAGCCCCTCGAGCCTGCCCCGCCATTCAATAAGATCATGGCTGATCTGAAGTGGATCAGTTCCACTTTCCCACTTTCTCCCCATAACCCTTAATTCCCTGTCTATCAGAAACCGATCTACCCGTGACTTAAATATATTTAGCGAGGCAGCCTCCACCACTTCAACGGGCAGAGAATTCCAGAGATTCACCACCCTTTGAGTGAAGAAGTTCCTCCTCAACTCCGTTCTAAACTGTCCCCCCCCCCCCCTTATTTTGAGTCTGTGCCCTCTAGTCCTGCTATCCTTTCTAAGCGGGAAGAATCTCTCTACCTCATTATACCTCAGATGAGGGGCAAGGTCGAGAAGGCAGGACATTGATTGAAAGCACGTAGCCCCATCGGATGTGGCATTGTCTGAATTGTTGCATCCTATGGGCTTTTTCAGATGCAGGGCAGGGGTTAACAGGGCGTAATTCTTCATTTATTATCCATTCCTGGGACATGGGGGTCACCGGTTAAACCCAGCATTTGTTGCCCATCCCCAGTCGCTCTTGAGAAGGTGGTAGTGAGTTGCCTTCTTCAACTCTGCAATCATAGAAACCCTACAGCATAGAAAGAGGCCCTTCAGCCCATCGAGTCTGCACCGACCACAATCCCACCCAGGCCCTACCCCCATATCCCTACATATTTACCCACCAATCCCTCTAACCTACACATCTCAGGACACTAAGGGACAATCTTAACATGGCCTATCAACCTAACCAGCACGTCTTTGGACTGTGGGAGGAAACTGGAGTACCCAGATGAAACCCACGCAGGCACGAGGAGAATGTGCAATGACAGCGACCCGAGCTGGGAATCGAACCCAGGTCCCTGGAGCTGTGAAGCAGCAGTGCTAACCCACTGTGCTGCCCTGGGTGGTGTAGGTACACCCACAGTGCTGTTAGGGAGGGAGTTCTAAGATTTTGACCTAGTGATGGTGAAGGAACAGCCAATATAAGGTTACTGGGCCCGGTCTCCATCAATCTCTGGACTGGATACGGGAAGTTTCCGGATTTTGGGCTGTGGGAGAAGGGGGGGAAACTCAATATTTCTTTCATGAACAGCCTTTGACTAATTACTGTGTCAGTAATTAGTTTGGAAGGTGCAGTAATTAGGAGGAAGATGCTTCCTCTGTCTCTCTCTGTGCTTGACCTATCTCCCCACTGCACTCGATTTTGTTTCTGGTTTTCCAAATATGTTAAAGCACAGAAGGAAACGGATGTTGGGAGTCTTTCCTCCAATTTCCTATTTTTGGTTCATATTAAATGTTTTCTCACAATCACCAGTTCTACTGAGGGTTACACCGGGAAGCAGCTTTACTCCCTGGGCAGGTTGATCCGTAAACTTCAACAAAGGTCGCTGCAATCTCCAGCACGGGGCCCAGTTTTCTGGGATCTTGGATAAGGTGCCAGGAATCTCAAGTCAGGACAGTGGGAGAGGACTAAGTAAGTTAAATTTATTTATTCGTCACAGGGAGGCTTACTTTAACACTTGCAATGAAATTACTGTGAAAATCCCCTAGTCACCATACACCGGTACATTGAGGGAGAATTTAGCATGGGCCAATGTACTTAATCAGTCTGTGAACTGTGGGAGAAAACCTGGAGCAGACACGGGGAGAGTGTGCAAACTCCACGCAGACAGTGACCCCCCCCAAGCCGGGAATCGAACCCGGGTCCCTGGCGCTGCGAGGCAGCAGTGCTAACCCACTGTGCCACGATGCCGTCCCAGGTTTTGGCAGGCGGGGACATTTCCAAGCAGCTGCTGCCCTTTTCGATGGCAGTGGTCACAGGTTTGGAAGGTGCCCGTCAAAGGAAGCTTGGAGAGTTCCAGTATCTGTAGACAGATACTGTGCTAACGTGCCGTGTAGGGCGGCACGGGTAGCACAGTGGGTTAGCACTGCTGCTTCACAGCTCCAGGGTCCTGGGTTCGATTCCCGGGCTCGGGTCACTGCCTGTGTGGAGTTTGCACATTCTCCTCGTGTCTGCGTGGGTTTTCTCCGGGTGCTCCGGTTTCCTCCCACAGTCCAAAGATGTGCGGGTTAGGTTCATTGGCTATGCTAAAATTGCCCCTTAGTGTCCTGGGATGTGTAGGTTAGAGGGATTAGCAGGTAAAATGTGTAGGGATATGGGGATAGGGTCTGGGTGGGATTGTGTTCGGTGCAGACTCGATGGGCCGAAGGGCCTGTTTCTGCACTTTAGGGGTTCTAGAACACCCCACCGCCTCTGTGTATCGGCGGCTGGAGGGGAGTGAGTGTTTGAGGCTGTAGATGGGGTGTGAGAATGGATGGTGTGGAGCTGCACTCATCCAGGCAAGTGGAGGGTACGCCATCACTCTCCTGATAAAATCAAAGAATCATTTATGGTGCAGAACGAGGCCATTTGGCCCATCGAGTCTGCACCAACCACAATCCCACCCAGACCCTATTCCTGTAAACCCTCATATTTACATTGCTAACTCCTATGACACTAGGGTTAATTTAGCACGGCCAATCAGCCTAACCCGCGCATCTTTGGAACGTGGGAGGAAACCGGAGCACCCGGAGGAAACCCACGTAGACACAGGGAGAACGTGCAAACTCCACACAGGCAGTGACCTGAGGCTGGAATTGAACCCGGGTCCCTGGCGGTGTGAGGCAGCAGTGCTAACCCACTGTGCTACCCTGGTGATTAGGAGGTGAGTTAATCACGTCATAACTTGCAGCCTCTAATCTGCTTTTGTAACCCACTGTATATATATGGCCAGTCCAGTTCAGTTTCTGATCAATAGTGACCCCCAGGTTGTTGATAGGGGGGGGAATCAGTGATGGTAATCCATTGAATGTCAAGGGGTATGTGATAACCACCCACCCCCCCCAAGACCAACCAGGAAATCGCCGACTGATCTCCCTGTGGGGCTTGTTTGAATATGAGTTCCCCTGGTAACAGGCAGTTGGAATATACTGCTGACCCTTTTGTAAGGCAGGCTCAGGACTAGGCCTGCTGAATTGTGGCCCCAGACAGGGACTTGTGTATACACTACAGTAGTGGCTTTACATTGCGTTCTGTAATAAACCACATTCCTTTCCAGTCAGGCTTCCTGAGTCATTCCCGGGCAATAGCCAAATTTCCTCTTGTTGCCCAGATAAATGTTAGGGGATAGGGTGGGGGGAGAGAGCTCCGACAGAGAGTCAGCGCCGACTGGATGGGCTGAATGGCCTCTTCTGCTCCGTAAGGGTTGTATGATTCCATGAACACGGTCTCCGGCAAGGAGAGATCAAGGAAACAGGTCCTAAATCCATCCCAGCCGGATTGGAGATCAAATCCCATGCAGCCAACTGAGGCTCCCAAGGAGTCAAACCTGTTGTGGTAACATAAACTCTTAAAGGCGCCTGAAAAACAAAACAAGTTAACCAAAGTTCAAATTAAGTAACAAGTTAAATTAAAGTGATTGCCCCTCAAAAAGGCACCAGAACGGAAACAAAAACTTTGTTGAGGGGTTGGTGAATGAGGCGGAGGTTAGTGGATTTTTGAGTGTGAATTTTTGGGGTTGGTGGATTTTTGAGTGTGAATTTTTGGGGCTGGTGGATTTTTGAGTGTGAATTTTTGGGGCTGGTGGATTTTTGAGTGTGAATTTTTGGGGTTGGTGGATTTTTGAGTGTGAATTTTTGGGGCTGGTGGATTTTTGAGTGTGAATTTTTGGGGTTGGTGGATTTCTGAGTGTGAATTTTTGGGGTTGGTGGATTTTTGAGTGTGAATTTTTGGGGCTGGTGGATTTTTGAGTGTGAATTTTTGGGGTTGGTGGATTTTTGAGTGTGAATTTTTGGGGCTGGTGGATTTTTGAGTGTGAATTTTTGGGGCTGGTGGATTTTTGAGTGTGAATTTTTGGGGCTGGTGGATTTTTGAGTGTGAATTTTTGGGGTTGGTGGATCTTTGAGTGTGAATTTTTGGGGCTGGTGGATTTTTGAGTGTGAATTTTTGGGGTTGGTGGATTTTTGAGTGTGAATTTTTGGGGTTGGTGGATTTTTGAGTGTGAATTTTTGGGGTTGGTGGATTTTTGAGTGTGAATTTTTGGTGTTGGTGGATTTTTGAGTGTGAATTTTTGGGGTTGGTGGATTTTTGAGTGTGAATTTTTGGGGCTGGTGGATTTTTGAGTGTGAATTTTTGGGGTTGGTGGATTTTTGAGTGTGAATTTTTGGGGTTGGTGGATCTTTGAGTGTGAATTTTTGGGGCTGGTGGATTTTTGAGTGTGAATTTTTGGGGTTGGTGGATTTTTGAGTGTGAATTTTTGGGGTTGGTGGATTTTTGAGTGTGAATTTTTGGGGTTGGTGGATTTTTGAGTGTGAATTTTTGGGGTTGGTGGATTTTTGAGTGTGAATTTTTGGGGTTGGTGGATTTTTGAGTGTGAATTTTTGGGGCTGGTGGATTTTTGAGTGTGAATTTTTGGGGTTGGTGGATTTTTGAGTGTGAATTTTTGGGGTTGGTGGATCTTTGAGTGTGAATTTTTGGGGTTGGTGGATTTTTGAGTGTGAATTTTTGGGGCTGGTGGATTTTTGAGTGTGAATTTTTGGGGTTGGTGGATTTTTGAGTGAATTTTTGGGGCTGGTGGATTTTTGAGTGTGAATTTTTGGGGTTGGTGGATTTTTGAGTGTGAATTTTTGGGGTTGGTGGATTTTTGAGTGTGAATTTTTGGGGTTGGTGGATTTTTGAGCATGAATTTTTGGGGTTGGTGGATTTTTGAGTGTGAATTTTTGGGGTTGGTGGATTTTTGAGTGTGAATTTTTGGGGCTGGTGGATTTTTGAGTGTGAATTTTTGGGGTTGGTGGATTTTTGAGTGAATTTTTGGGGTTGGTGGATTTTTGAGTGTGAATTTTTGGGGTTGGTGGATTTTTGAGTGTGAATTTTTGGGGTTGGTGGATTTTTGAGCATGAATTTTTGGGGTTGGTGGATTTTTGAGTGTGAATTTTTGGGGTTGGTGGATTTTTGAGCGTGAATTTTTGGGGTTGGTGGATTTTTGAGTGTGAATTTTTGGGGTTGGTGGATTTTTGAGTGTGAATTTTTGGGGTTGGTGGATTTTTGAGTGTGAATTTTTGGGGTTGGTGGATTTTTGAGTGTGAATTTTTGGGGTTGGTGGATTTTTGAGTGTGAATTTTTGGGGTTGGTGGATTTTTGAGTGTGAATTTTTGGGGTTGGTGGATTTTTGAGTGTGAATTTTTGGGATTGGTGGATTATTGAGTGTGAATTTTTGGAGTTGGTGGATTTTTGAGTGTGAATTTTTGGGGTTGGTGGATTTTTGAGTGTGAATTTTTGGGGCTGGTGGATTTTTGAGTGTGAATTTTTGGGGTTGGTGGATTTTTGAGTGTGAATTTTTGGGGTTGGTGGATTTTTGAGTGTGAATTTTTGGGGTTGGTGGATTTTTGAGTGTGAATTTTTGGGGTTGGTGGATTTTTGAGTGTGAATTTTTGGGATTGGTGGATTATTGAGTGTGAATTTTTGGAGTTGGTGGATTTTTGAGTGTGAATTTTTGGGGTTGGTGGATTTTTGAGTGTGAATTTTTGGGGCTGGTGGATTTTTGAGTGTGAATTTTTGGGGTTGGTGGATTTTTGAGTGTGAATTTTTGGGGTTGGTGGATTTTTGAGTGTGAATTTTTGGGGTTGGTGGATTTTTGAGTGTGAAGTTTTGGGGTTGGTGGATTTTTGAGTGTGCGGAGAGAGGGGGAGAGAAGAGTTGAGGTTGAAAATCAGCCGCAATTTTACAGAACGGGCTTGCGGCCCACACCCTGCTCCAGTTTCATTTGTTCTTATCAAGGGAGGGAGGCTGCGACCTCATCCTGAGGAGGCAATGTGGAGCGTGGATCCAGCTGACATAATGGAGGCTCTGCTGAGACACGGGGCTATTATTGCTACTGCTGAAGAGTGAGCACTGCTGACATACAATCTACACAACGATATATTTAACCGTAATCCACTCTGCCAAGCATAATTATTACAATTCGCTTCGACTAATTTGTACTTGTCAGTCTGTTATGGTGTTGTTCCCAGACAAAAGAAGACAAGGTGTTTTTTTTTCTGCTGTGCTTTGAGCTGAATTGCTTCACCTTCTGCCTGCTGTCTCCGTTGCAAGAATCTTCAGACCCACGCCTCCTTTAAGGGAGCGCAGTAATTTTACACTTACATCAGTAATCACTCCTTATTAACAAAGCACCCGTGAAGCCAATTCCGTGTCTCGTTTTGGGTCACACACTGTGTAATCTTCTCCCCCTTCTGTCTTCTAGCTGAGTCGTGCATTTTCTCCCCTGTCTGTCTCTCTCTTAATGCCTCCTGTTTCACTCACCTCAGAGAATTATCAAAGAAACCTCCGTCCCAAACATAGAACATAGAACATTACAGCACAAACAGGCCCTTCGGCCCTCGAGTTGCGCCGATCACATCAACCCCACCAATCTATAGACCTATCTATAACCCCCAATCCCATTAAACCCCATATACTCATCCAGAAGTCTTTTAAAAGACCCCAGCGAGTTCGCCTCCACCACCGATGACGGCAGCCGATTCCATTCACTCACCACCCTCTGAGTGAAAAACTTACCCCTAACATCACCTCTGTACTTCCCTCCCCGCACCTTAAATCTGTGTCCTCTCGTAGCGACCATTTCAACCCGGGGAAATAGCCTCTGAGAGTCCACCCTATCTATTCCTCTCAACATCTTATAAACTTCTATCAGGTCGCCTCTCAACCTTTGCCTCTCCAGGGAAAAGAGTCCCAGCTCCCTCAACCTATCTTCATAAGGCATGCCTCCCAGTCCAGGCAACATCCTTGTAAATCTCCTCTGCACCCTTTCAATAGCTTCTACGTCTTTCCTATAGTGAGGCGACCAGAACTGCGCACAGTACTCCAAATGAGGCCTGACAAGGGTCCTGTAAAGTTGCAGCATTACCTCCCGACTCCTAAACTCAATCCCTCGATTAATGAAGGCCAGTACACCATACGCCTTCTTGACCACCTCCTCCACCTGCGAGGCCGATTTAAGAGTCCTGTGAACCCGGACCCCGAGATCCTTCTGCTCTTCAACACTACTAAGACCCCTGCCCTTAATAGTGTAATAGAACCCTACAGTGCAGAAACAGGCCCTTCGGCCCATCGAGTCTGCACCGAACACAATCCCACCCAGACCCTATCCCCATATCCCTACACATATCCCTGCTAATCCCTTTAACCTACACATCCCAGGACACTAAGGGGCAATTTTAGCATAGCCAATGAACCTAACCCGCACATCTTTGGACTGTGGGAGGAAACCGGAGCACCCGGAGAAAACCCACGCAGACACGAGGAGAATGTGCAAACTCCACACAGGCAGTGACCCCGAGCCGGGAATCGAACCCAGGACCCTGGAGCTGTGAAGCAGCAGTGCTAACCCACTGTGCTACCGTGCCGTCCCACCGAGCCTGCTCTGACAATAATGCCGCCCAGGCCTTTTCCCCGTAACCCTACATGTTTATCCTGCTAATCCCTCTAGCCTACACGTCTTGGGGCACTCAGCGGGGATTTAGTGTGGCCAATGCAGCTGACCTGCAAATCTTTGGATTGTGGGAGGAAATCGGAGCATCTGGGGGGAAACTCGTGCAGACGTGGGTCGGGGGAGGGGGTGAAATGGTACAACTCCACACAGACCGTGACCAAACCGGGAATCAAACATGCTTTTTAGGCTGATTGGTGTCAATAAATTGTCCCTGAATTGGATCTCCCTTAATCTGGCGCACATTATAATTCCCTTTACTGTGGAGTTTCACTAGAGGTAGACACAACTGTCAACGATCGACGCAAGACTTGAATAAGGCACTCACTGAGTGTTAAAATGGCACTGTGAGGCAGCAGTGCTAACCACTGTGGTTCCACACATCTGACGAAGGAACGCCATTTCCGAAGGCTTGTGGGTTTACTATCAAATAAACCTGTTGGACTTTAACCTGGTGATGTGAGACTTCTTACTGTGTTTACCCCAGTCCAACGCCGGCATCTCCACATCACGACTGCCGTGTGCCCACAGGGCACTCACCCCCCACCATGACTAGGACAAGGAAGTAGATCCAAAATCCACCCCAACCGCAATGAGAATTGAAATCTATGACAGTGGCACCAATCTGACCCAGCCTAGCCTTCCAGTCAGCCAAGGTCACCAACCTCCATGGAGTTCCATGGAGCTCAAAAAAGACAGTAGGACTAGGGGGCACAGCCTCAAGATAAAGGGGGGGCGGTTTAGAACAGAGTTGAGGAGGAACTTCTTCACTCAAAGGGTGGTGAATCTCTGGAATTCTCTGCCCGTTGAAGTGGTGGAGGCTGCCTCGCTAAATATTTTTAAGAAACGGGTTGATGGGTTTTTGATAAGAGAAGGGATTAAGGGTTATGGGGAGAGGGCGGGAAGGTGGAGCTGAGCCACGATAGATCAGCCATGATCTTATTGAATGGCGGGGCAGGCTCGAAGGGCCAGATGGCCTACTCCTGCTCCTATTTCTTATGTTCTTATGTAACCTTGTTGTGACAACGTAAACTCATACATTTTTGGAAAGCAAAATGAACCAAAGTTAAAAATAATTAACAAATTCGATTAAAGCGATTGCCCCTCAAAGGGGTGCTGGAACAGAAACAACTCTCTAAAAGAACCCCACCCAATTAAATTAAAATAACATTGGTAACAAGTCTCACAGGTTCAAGGCCAACAGGTTGATTTGGGATCATGAGCTCTGGCTGAAAATCTCCCTCCTTGCCCACCGCAAGAATCGTAGCAGGTGAGACAGATAATTGGGTGGACAATTTGAATGTCCGTTGAGCGGGGATTATCAGTTTTGGGGCAGTGAATCCCACCCTCTATCAGCAAACAGAAGGATTGAGATTCTTGGCAGCATCAAAAGTGAGTTGACATGAACCTGGACACTCTTCAGGTGTCATAGAGTAAACCCTCACTCGGACCCTCACAAGTCCTACCCCCATATCCCTACATATTTTACCCACTAATCCCTCTAACCTGTGTATCTCAGGACACTAATTTTTAGCATGACCAATCAACCTAACCCGCACATCTTTGGACTGTGGGAGGAAACCGGAGCACCCGGAGGAAACCCACGCTAGACTGATCAAACCCACTGCAAAACATCTTGCTGGGGCAGGTCTCTAGTCTCCTGTGATAACTGCGTTGAATATTTCCCATGTGCAGATGGACTGTAAATGTTGGTTAAAGGACCAGAAACACAGATGAGAAACTAAAAGGGCAAACGTAACCCAAGCTGAGGATGGGTGATGGAAGAGTTCTGGAGAAGGAGTGAAGCAATTTTGTTTATTAGTCACAAGTAGGCTTGGATTAACACTGCAATGAAGTCACTGTGAAAATCCCCTAGTCACCACTCTCCGGCGCCCGAATGAGGCAGCGGAGGAGAAAGAATTCTACGGAGCTCCCATCCCAGGACAAAACTTTCACCGGTCATTGCAAAGCCCAAGCTGGAAGAATGGAATTGAGTCCAAGACCAGGCTGATTCCTGGGATGGCGGGATTGACGTACAAGGAGAGATTGAGTTGGTTAGGATTATATCCACTTGAGTTTAGAAAAATGAGGTTGGGGGGTAAGTAATCTCATAGAAAACTATAAAAGTCTGACAGGACTAGACAAGGTAGGATGTTCCTGAGGGGGTGACCAGAATCAGGGGTCACAGTCTGAGGATACAGGACACAGGAGAGGAGAAATTTCTTCACCCAGACAGCAGTGATCCTGTGCAATTCGCTCGGACAGAAAGTAACTGAGGTCAAAGCAGTGTATGTTTTTGAGAAGAATATGGCTCTTGGGATGAAGGGGATCAAAGGATATGGGGGGCAGGATTTGGCTATTGAATTGGATGATCGTAATGAGTGGCGGAGCAGGTTAGAAAGGTCAAACGGTCTCCTCCTGCTCTGTTACGGTGTAAACATAGCAGGAGAGTGAAGTGAGGAAGCCAGCACGATACTGAAACATAGTCCCAAATCTCAGCAGATATCTAAAGCACAATCATCATACAGTCCTACAGTGCAGGAAAAGGCCCTTCAGCCCATCGAGTTTGCACCGAACGCAATCCCACCCAGGTCCTACCCCCATATCATACCCACTAATCCCTCTAACCTACACATCCCTGGACACTCAGGGGCAATTTCTTAGCATGGCCAATCAACCTAACCCGCACATCTTTGGACTGAGGGAGGAAACCCACGCAGACACGAGGAGAATGTGCAAACTCCACACAGACAGTGACCGGCGCCGGGAATCGAACCCAGGACCCTGGAGCTGGGAAGCAGCAGTGCTAACCACTGTGCTACCGTGCTGCTCAATGGACACTATAGACCGGAAGAGCTTATGTCAAAAACCTGAGCCAGTTGGTAACTCTTGTATTTGGATCAGGAGAATGTGGATTCACCTCCCAATCCACACATTTAAACTTATAATAATCGAGGCTCCCACTTGAACAAGGTACTGAGAGAACGCGGCAGACTAATGGAGCAAAAGCCCTTTTGATTTGCGTGGCTGATAGATTAATGTACAATGGGTGGAATGGCCACGTGACTCAGTCTGTGACCTTGTGTAAAGGCCAGTGGACTGGTGGAGTTATACAGTTGCCCTGCACTGGAATTGCTCAATGGAGAATTTGCTGTCGGTGTTATTGCTACCGAACAATTCATCTGTCACCTCCTTCTTTATCAGGTCTGACTTGCCAATGTCACTCTTACTGACATGGAGGAAGCTGAACACTACAGCACTGTATTTTTATACAGCTTCTCGCCAGGAGGTTTGACTAGAGAAGCACAGATCTGTCCTTGCCTGAGTCTCCGTCAGTCTCAGACAGCATTGGTGAATTCTACGGACACACACACACTCATACTCACACACTCACACTCACACTCACACTCACACTCACACACTCACACTCACACACTCACACTCACACACTCACACTCACACACACACACTCACACTCACACTCACACTCACACTCACAGTCACACACACACACTCTCACACACACACACACTCACACTCACACACACACTCAGACTCACACACACACACTCACACACTCACATTCACACTCACACACACACTCACACTCACACACACACTCAGACTCACACACACACACTCACACACACACTCACACTCACACTCACACACACACTCACACACACACTCACACTCACACTCACACACACACACACTCACACACACACTCACACTCACACTCACACACACACTCACACACACACTCACACTCACACACACACACACACTCACACACACACTCACACTCACACACTCACACTCACACACACACTCACACTCACACACACACACTCACACACACACACACACACACTCACACACACACACACTCACACTCACACACATACTCACACTCACACACACACTCACACTCACACACACACACACTCTCTCACACACACACACACTCACACACACACACACTCACACTCACACACATACTCACACTCACACACACACACACACTCACACTCACACACACACACACTCACACTCACACACTCACACACACACTCACACACACACTCACACTCACACACACACACACTCACACTCACACACACACACACTCACACTCACACTCACACACTCACACAC
>CM075748.1:36745449-36888247 GCA_037974335.1 Prionace glauca
CGTCAGTCGGTCCAGTTTAAGCGTACACTAACGACGTGAAGCACTGGGCAACTCTCGAAGCAACGTCCAAGAGCAGCCCTCGCACGACCCAACGCGTGTCTGCCCCTCGTTGGCTCCTTCTGATCCCTCAGAACTTCCATGTTTAGCACCAAATGCTTCAAACCAAGAATCCCCTCTCCACCTGTGCCTCCGCAGAGTGAATTGAAGGAGAGACTGGCCCCCAGTCCCAGGAGGAGTGCCAGTGTAAGGAGCATCTACCCATACCAAAAGCTTCCATCAGACTGGCATGAATCACCATACCACTGAGAGACTGGCCTGGTCAGGGAAGTATTAGAGGGTGGTAAGAACTTATTTCTTTTTCCCTCATGGGATGTAAGCATTGCTGGCAAGGTCAATATTCGTTGTTGCCCGTCTATGATGTTGGCATCCCGAATTGCCTGATTAGACTCTGGAGACCAGGCCAGGTAAGGACAACCGAGTTCCTTTCCTCACTGCTTGGCGAAACCAGTTTTTATGACAGTCAGCAATACTTTCATTGGCTAGCTTCCAATTCCAGATTTATTATTGAATTTAAATTCCACCAGCTGGCATGGTGGGATTCGAACCTATGTGCCCAGAGTATTAGCCTGTGGATTACCAGTCCAGGGACATTACCACTACGCCACCTCCCCATCCCATTTAGTGGAAAGGCATCAACATCTACCAGAGGAACATATACTTCTCTGACGTAGTACTAAAGATGCCCATTAGTTGGTACAAGCACTGATCTGGGCAGGTTCCTTGTTTGTTGTCTGGGGTCCTGTGCCAGCTCCAATAGTCAAAACTAGTGGAAGGCATTCAATGAGAACCCCAGAACTCCCCCCACATCTCCTACACCCCCACCCTCCACTCGCTATTGTTTTATATCCAACCATTTGAACTTTACTAAAGTGAGGCTCTCCCAGTTGAAATATTTGGGTGAAAAGTGAAGTTGATGTTAGTGACTAGTGCGTGGGACCCCCCCCCCCCACAGTATTTATTTAAGGATTGTTATATTGTCCTAGATGCGTCAGGGGCAGATTTTGTTTTAGATTTGTGGGGCCAAGCTGCAGGATATTTGGCAGCGGACAGATTGTTATCTCTGTTAGTTTGCCTGGAAATCGGGAACCGAGAGACCGAGCAGTAAAAACAAACTGAAAGCAGGGATCACGCGGAAGATTCTCAGACCACCCTATTCACGTGGGAACAACATGCCTTCTGGAACGATCTTCTTGTATAAAGTTTATTTATTAGTGTCACAAATAGGCTCACATTGACAAGGAAGTTCCTGTGAACATCCCCTAGTTGCCGCACTCTGGTGTTAGAAATCAGAGCCCCAGAGGGGACCTGTTCATGACATGGGAAGAACATACAGGTTCCGCACAGACAGTGACCCCAGCCAGGAATCGAACCCAGGTCTCTGGTACTGCGAGGCAGCAGTGCCAACCACTGTGCCAACGTGCCGCCCAGCTACAGCCTGATATTGCAGTGAAAGCCAAGACCCACCCTTCATCTAAACCCTTGTGAAGTGAGGGAGGTCACTGGATTGTAATTGATATAGAAATCTAGCAATGTTTATCTATAACTGGGAGCGGGGCGACATCAGGTCAAGAAAATATTGGACGGTGCAATATTCTGAAGGGCTGTTACAGGGGCAGGGAAGGTATAGAGTGGGCAGCGTGAAAGCATTATGAATGAGCAGAGGGAGGTTGTTCACACAGAGGGTAGTGGGGGTATGGAATGCTCTGCCAAGTAAGGTGGTGGAGGCGAACATGCTGGAGATGTTTAAGAGTAACTTAGACAGGCACATGAGTGGGTTGGAGATGGGAGGATAGAGGAGATTGTGTTAAATAAGGTTCATTAGCATTGGGACGTCCCTGGTAATGTAAAAGGACGTGGTATGATAATAATGTTTTTTCTCTTTTAATTCACAGGTTTTAAATGGATCTGCCTTGTTGTCCAACGAGGGGCATACACGCGATGGGTCGTACTGGGGCTGCTCTTGGATGTTCGAGATTGGCCTAGTGCTTCATGTCGTTAGTGTGTGCTTAAACTGGATCAGATGCTGGGCTAGACGACAGCTCAGTGACTATCACTGATTGCTGTGCAGACACATGGATTTGGGTCGGTGTCTGTGGGAGTTTGCGCATTCTCCCCGTGCGTGCGTGGGTTTTCTCCGGGTGCTCCGGTTTCCTCCCACACCCCAAAGATGTGCTCTTAGGCTGATTGGAAGTAATAAATTGTCCCTAAATTAGTTTCCCTCAATGTGGATGGCCATAAAACAATAGATAAGGGTCGTGGGTGGAGGGGGGGGGGGGGGGCTGGTAATGTTAAAATGGCGGCGCGGGCTCGTTAGGCCGAAGGGCCTGTTTCCCGGGCTGTTTTTGTTCTTTGTTCTTTGATAACTGATGGTCAGTTACTGCATACTGCTCTGGGAGATGGCAGGAGTTGAAGGTTTAGTTAATCATGCGCAGTTCTGGATAGGCACTGTCTGCAAGAGCCAAGAATTAGTGACAGCTTTGAAGCAATGCCACCACAGCGGTGGGTATCCCACAGCCCGGGGGTCACATGCAGCCCATCAGCATCCTGAGTGCTGCCCCACCAGACATTTTATTGACCCACTCATGTGCGTGTCTAAGTTACTCTTAAACAACTCCAGCATGTTCGCCTCCACCACCTTACTTGGCAGAGCATTCCATACCCCCACTACCCTCTTGTGTGAAAAACCTCCCTCTGCTCATTCATAATACTTTCACGCTGCCCACTCTACACCTTCCCTGCCCCTGTAACAGCCCTTCAGAATATTGCACCGTCCAATATTTTCTTGACCTGATGTCTACAGATGGAGATATTGCCATATCTCCATCTGTAGAGCTTTCCTCTTACCTGAACTGATTCGCCCGTAAAGCGACGGGCAAGTGAAGTGAGGTGCCTGCTGACTGCAGGTTTGCTAGAATGATGCCAGGAGTGAGGAATTTTTGGACACAAGGAAAGATTAGAGAGACTGGGCTTATTCTCCTTGGAGCAGAGGCGATTAAGCAATGAGGGGTTCAAAACGAGGAACAATTTTGACAAAGAGGGATATTCCGTTCCCACGAGTTGGGATGTCAGTGACTATGGGTGGCACTGCTGCCTCACAGCACCAGGGACGATTCCCGGCTCGGGTCACTGTCTATGTGGAGTTTGCACGTTCTCCCCATCTCTGTGTGGGTTTCCTCTGGGTGCTCCAGTTGCCTCCCGCATTCCAAAGATATGTGATTAGCCATGCTAAATTGCCCCTTAATGTCAGGGAAACTAGCCACTGTAAATGCATGGGGATAGGGGCTGGGTGGAATTGCGCTTGGTGCAAATTTGATGGGCCGAATGGCCTCCTTCTGCACCTTAGTGATTCTTGATTCTATGACCAGGGGAGGCTCCATGTCAAGATGGACAGCAAGAGAGCTCAGAGTGAGATGTTAAACTTCACTCGGAGAATTGTTGGGATTTGGAACGCGCTGCCGGGGAGAGGAGTGGAGGCGGATTCCATGGGAGGTTTCAAGAGAGAGCTGGATACACATTTGAAAGAGAGAGTTACGGAGATAGGGCTGGAGAATGGGACTTGTTGGGTAGCTCCATCAAGAGCCAGTGCAAACACGATGGGCCGAAAGGTCTCCTTCTATCCTGTAAAATCTAATGACTCTAACATTGATAATGAGAGCTGTACGTTCCCTCTCTGTCCATAGTGCAAAATATTTCTTTTGTGAAGTTGGTGGTTAATAGATGAGTGACTGAACATTTTCCATTACTAATGAAATTTTTGACGTGTATTAAATGCATTTAATTTTATTCAAGGAGCTGTGATTCGTGAACAAGGCCAATTTCAATCTTGCGGCACACTGAAATAAAGGAGGGTCATTTACTCGGCCCACTCATTAGCCGAGGTTCCCCGTCACTGCATCACCACATCACAGGAATACTCCTAAGTGTGTGTAGAGGCAGTGGGATGGATTTTATGGTCTTGCTTGACTAGAGAATGGAAAATCCTACCTGAGATCGGGAGTCAGGCACTTTAGGAACTTTCAAGCTGTTATTGGATAGGCACATGGAGCAGTCCAGAATGATAGGGGGTGGGATAGCTTGATCTTGGGTTTGGACATAGCCCAGCACAACGTTGAGGGCCGAAGGGCCTGTACTGTGCTGTACGGTTGTATGTTTCTATGAGGTCAATGGGCATTTCCGTTGCCCATTCTTCTGATTCCGAGGCAGGCTGGCAAATTCTGGCAAATATTTTCATCTTAGGCAGCTGAGTACAAGTACGGCCATCCGTCACTGACGAGCTCCCCTTGACTTATCCCGTAAATCAGGAATTAACGCAACCGAAATCTACCTTTCCTAATATGACGAGATTCAGTCACAGTGGCTTCTAAAGCAGGAGGAGGTTGCGTTTGCATTAAACTGAGTAATTCGTGAGCTCTAAGGGGAGAAGGATAGGTGCTGGGAAAGTGTTAGAACATAGAACATGGAGTCCTACAGTGCAGAAAGAGGCCCTTCAGCCCATCGAGTCTGTACCGAACACAATCCCACCCAGGCCCTACCACTATGTAAGAACATAAGAAATAGGAGCAGGAGTAGGCCATCTAGCCCTTCGAGCTGCCCCGCCATTCAATAAGATCATGGCTGATCTGAAGTGGATCAGTTCCACTTTCCCACTTTCTCCCTGTAATCCTTAATTCCCCTGTCTATCAGAAACCTATCTACCCGTGACTCAAATATACTTAGTGAGGCAGCCTCCACCACTTCAATGGGCAGAGAATTCCAGAGATTCACCACCCTTTGAGTGAAGAAGTTTCTCCTCAACTCTGTTTGAAACTGCCCCCCCCCCCCATTCTAAACTGCAACAGTTAGCACTGTTGCCGCACGGCACCAGGGACCCGGGTTCGATTCCCGGCTTGGGTCACTGCCTGTGTGGAGTCTGTATGTTCTCCCCGTGTCTGTGTGGGTTTCCTCCCAGATGAGGTTGACTGGCCATTGCTAAATTGCCCCTTAGTGTCGGGAGGACTAGCTCGGGTGAATGCATAGAAGATAGAAAACCACAGCACAAACAGGCCCTTCGGCCCACAAGTTGCGCTGTTCATATCCCTACCTGCTAGGCCTACCTATAACCCTCAATCCCATTAAATCCCATATGTGGATAGGGCTTGGGTAAGACTGTGGCCGGGGCAGACTCGATGGGCCGAATGGCCTCCTTCTGTGTGGCAGGGATTTTATGATATTCCAGTCACGCTTGCCCCGAAACTGGAAAATCCCAGATGAGGTCAATGGGCTTTTGTATAACCCGCCCCGACCTGTTCGAATCCCATGGTGGGCAGGATGGGAAATTTTGCTCCTTGTCTTTGTTACATCTCTCCTGCTCCCTGTGCTCCGATTACCAACTCCAGTTTTCAATCAGTTCTTACATCCGGATACAAGATTGAACCTGGTTGTTAATGCCTCATTTTGTGTTTTGAATAAATGACGTTTCTCCTGAAAAAGAGAAGTTTTCTCTGGCTAAGCGCCAGCTTTAGTACAAAGCCTGGATTGGAAATGCTGATCCAGTCTGAGCACAGGTCACCGTTTGACATGACACTGCATCAAGAGCAGACAATGAATGGTGCTGAGTTCAGCAACACAGGAATGCCAGAACCAATGAAGTTGTTCAACATTTCAAGTGTAGCTTGGCCTAACACTGGCTCTCTGTAATGTAACTCTCCATTGTGGAACTCTGCACCCTCAGCACTTCCAGCGCCGGTGTTTTACATCTCCTTTCCTTCTGTAAGCACCACATTACTCATGGCTACTGCATTGTGGGACCATCAGAGCTATGAGCAGAATGGGTTTGTGACATTCTAAGTAGAGATGGGGGGGGGGCACGGTAGCACAGTGGGTTAGCACTGCTGCTTCACAGCTCCGGGGTCCTGGGTTCGATTCCCGGCTCGGGTCGCTGTCTGTGTGTGGAGTTTGCACATTCTCCTCGTGTCTGCATGGGTTTCCTCCGGGTGCTCCGGTTTCCTCCCTCAGTCCAAAGACGTGCGGGTTAGGTTGATTGGCCGTGCTAAGAAATTGCCCCTTAGTGTCCAGGGATGTGTAGGTTAGAGGGATTAGTGGGCATAATATGTAGGGATATGGGCCTGGGTGGGATTGTGTTCGGTACAATGGGCTGAAGGGCCTCTTTCTGCACTGTAGAGATCATATATAGCGAGGGACCAGGAAAGCCACTGTAGAATGAGATTACAAATGATGCAGGATCCACTCTAGAATGAGACTGTGGGATCTATTGTAGACTGGGATGGTTTGGGATCTGTTCCAAAATATTGCACACTGCTGTGGGACTAATTTTGGAAAGAGGATGCGTGATGTGTGGAGTCTATTCTAGAATCAGATTGTGTGTGGTGTGTGATCCATTCTGGAGTGAAATCACACACGGTGTGGGATCCATTCTCAGATTGGGTCACGTACGGTGTGGGAGTTATTCTTGGGTGAGGTCATGTATGGGATCCATTCTCAGGCAAGTTTGTGCATAGTGTGGGATCCATTCTTGGGTAAAATTGGGCATGGTGTGGGGCTGATTCGCAGATGAGATCACACACTGTGTTAGACCCATTCCTGGGCATGATCACTCAGGGTGTGGGATCCATCCTAAGATGAGATCACACACCGATGTGTGATCCATTCTCGGATTAGGTCACTCATAATCTGACATCCATTCTTGGCACCGCACCATACGTCCACCAACCCCATCCCCCCCACCTACTGAGGCCCTTAAGCGGCCTGTCAGTAACAGCTGAAGGGCCTCATCCATGCACTGTTTAGCCAAGTTGCAGCTGGCTTGTCGTTGTGTGGCGTGCACGAAGGCCAGAACTGTATGGCCATCTTCTTGCCGGAAGGCAGAGGTTCCTCGAGGCACTCAGTATCTGACCGAGGGAATCATCTTCAAAGAACAAAGAACAACACAGCACGGGAAACAGGCCCTTCGGCCCAACGAGCCCGCGCTGCCGTCCCATTGTCTCAGTGACCTATTCATGATTTTAGTCTACGCCTAATGTGTGAGGATCAGGGAGGTCCAATATAGGGACAATTTGTTACCCAATCAATCAGCCTAAAAGCACATGGGGAGGGGTGAACAAAGAACAGCACAGCCCAGGAAACAGGCCCTTCGGCCCTACAAGCCCGTGCCGCCCATTTTAACACTCAGTGAGTGCCTGGGGGGCACGGTAGCACAGTGGTTAGCACTGCTGCTTCACAGCTCCAGGGTCCTGGGTTCGATTCCCGGCTCGGGTCACTGCCTGTGTGGAGTTTGCACATTCTCCTCGTGTCTGCGTGGGTTTCCTCCGGGTGCTCCGGTTTCCTCCCACAGTCCAAAGATGTGCGGGTTAGGTTCATTGGCTATGCTAAAATTGCCCCTTAGTGTCCTGGGATGTGTAGGTTAGAGGGATTAGCAGGTAAATGTGTAGGGATATGGGGATAGGGTCTGGGTGGGATTGAGTTCGGTGCAGACTCGATGGGCCGAAGGGCCTGTTTCTGCACTGTAGGGTTCTATGTAAATCTTTGGGATGTGGGAGGAAACCGGAGCACCCGGAAGAAACCCACGCAACCACGGGGAGAATGCGCAAACTCCCAGGACACAGGCCCAAATCCATGTGTCCGCACAGCAACAGAGATAGTCTCTGAGCTGTCATGATGCCCTCGAGATGGTCCAGTTTACGCACACCAACGACATGAAGCAGTAGGCAACTCCCGAAGCAACATCCAAGAGCAGCCCACCACAACCTGCCGCCCGCATGCCCCTTGCTGGACTTAAATGCCTGTGGATAAAAAATTCATTATTAAAAGACTCTATATCCCTGAGGCTAAAACTGAATCCCAAGCCTACAATGCTTAGTAAGGCCTGCTATATCCCCCTATATGTAGACCGCTCATGTGGCTGTCCAAGTGACTCTTGAGCAACCCTAGCGTGCCTGCTTCCACCACCTTACTCGGCAGTGCATTCCACATCCCCACTACCCTTTGTGTGAAAAACTGCCCTCTAATATTAGTCTTATTCCTAGCCCCCCTCACCCTAAGCCCGTGACCCCTCGTTCTATCCATTTCTAAAGGGATAGAGGGGAGGGCCCACTGAGAGCCATAACCTTTCCCCTGCTGCCTAAACCCACCTGCACTAATGTGGAGTCCGAGAGGTGTAGACAAAAACCGTAGGTAGGAGGAGGATTGGAATGAGGCACTCACTGAGTGTTAAAATGGGCGGCACGGGCTTGTAGGGCCGAAGGGCCTGTTTCCTGGGCTGTGCTGTTCTTTGTTCACCCCTCCCCATGAAAACCTCCCCCCCCCACTCTTGCTACATTACCTCCCTGTGGGCTGGGTCACTCCATCATCCTGGAATTCTGGTGCCTGTTCCTACGGCAGCAACCACTAACTCCTCTCTGGTGCTGGAGAATCTCTATAATAAATATAAAATATCACAGGTGGTGGAATCCGAAATGAAAACAGGGCCTCGGTATAAAGATCTCAATCAAAAGGCAGTTTGGATTTGCCTATGGAACTCATTGTGATCTCTTTTGCCAATGCAGGAGTGTCAGGAAGCTAAATATTTGGCTAATGTTAAATTATTAGTCACCAGTAGGCTTACACTAACGCTACAATGAAGTTACTGTGAAAATCCCTTAGTTGCCACATTCAGGCGCCTGTTCGGGTACACTGAGGGAAAGTTTAGCATGGCCAACACATCCAACCAGCACACCTTTTGGATTAGAATTTTTGTGACCAGTGGTGTGCCTCAGGGATCAGTGTTGGGACCCCAATTGTTTACGATTTACACAGATGATTTGGAGTTGGGGACCAAGTGTGTCAAAATTCACAGATGACACTAAGATGAGTGGCAGAGCAAAGTGTGCAGAGGACACTGAAAGTCTGCAAAGGGATATAGATAGTCTAAGCGAGTGGGTGAGGGTCTGGCAGATGGAGTACAATGTTGGTAAATGTGAGGTCATCCATTTTGGTAAGAATAACAGCAAAATGGACTATTATTTAAATAGTAAAGAATTGCAGCATGCTGCTGTGTAGAGGGACCTGGGCGTCCTTGTGCAAGAATCGATAGGAATTGGTTTGCAGCAAGTAATTAAGACGGCAAATGGAATTTTGTCCTTCATTGCGAGAGGGATGGAGTTTAAAAACGGCAAGGTTATGTTGCAGCTGTATAAGGTGCTGGTGAGGCCACACCTGGAGTACTTGTGTACAGTTTTGGTCTCCTTACTTGAGAAAGGATATACTGGCACTGGAGGGGCTGCAGAGAGATTTAGGTTGATTCTGGAGTTGAGAGGGTTGGCTTATGAGGAGAGACTGAGTAGGCTGGGGTTATAGTCACTGGAATTCAGAAGAATGAGGGGAAATTTTATAGAAACATATAAGGTTATGAAGGGAATAGATAAGATAGAAGCAGGGAAGTTGGTTCCACTGGTGGGTGAAACCAGAACGAGGGGGCATGGCCTCAAAATAAGGGGGAGCAGATTTAGGACTGAGTTGAGGAGGAAAGTCTTCACCCAAAGGGTTGTGAATCTGTGGAATTCCCTGCCCAGTTGAGGCTCCCTCATTGAATGTTTTTAAGGCAAGGATAGATAAATTTTTGAACAGTAAAAGAATTAAGGGTGATGGTGAGCGGGCGGGTAAGTGAAACCGAGTCCACGAAAAGATCAGCCATGATCTTATTGAATGGCGGACCAGGCTCGAGGGGCCTGATGGTCTACTCCTGCTCCTAGTTCTTATTGTGGAGGAAACCCACGGAAAATAAAAAAGGGTGAACTTGCAAATACCACCCAAGCTGGGAATGGAACCTGGGTCGCTGGCGCTGTGAGGCAGCAGTGCTCACCACTGTGCCACTGTGCCACCCACTGAACCCCCTGGCTCCGCAATGGCGAAAGCCCCCTCACCAATGCCAAGCAGGATCCTGCAATGCCACTCACATGCCAGTCGTTAGCGTGCGCTGGCAGTGAGCGCCGTGTCTGTCCGTTCACACTTTTGCAGCCCACAGGCGTTCCTGCATTTCACACGAAGTGGGAATGAAGCTCCCACGGAACTGCTACTTTCAATATCCTGGGTAAGGTGGGTGCACTGATGAAAGCTGACTGAATGGGGACAGTACAAAGAGAGCTGGGCACAGGCTGGAGTGCCCCCTTAGGTGGGTGACGGGAAGTGTCACCTGTATCCGAACACACGTTCAGTCCAGTATGTGCAGTGTGGCACTGTGTCAAAAGTACAAGAAAACCATTCAGTCAAAAATATATCTTCCTCATTTCAAATCCAACGTTGTGCGACCCTGGACCCTGCACCCGGCTCAGCATAGGTCAGAGCCACGTTTTAAGATCTGTTTTAGGAATCTGAAGATCATTAGTAAGGCCATCAGTTATTGCCCAAACTAGTTACCCCTGAGAAGGTGGTGGGAAAACTGCAGACTGTGTGGTGTAGGTGCGCCCACTGTGCTGAGTTACAGCCTCCTATCTGTAGTCAGAGAGTCAGGCAAACTAAGGGTTAACCAGAGACCAGTTATAACATCCCCCACTGGTGACGTAAGAAGGTACTTGACCCAGAGCTAGAGTGTCGACCGAGGTAGCAACACATAAGGGCACACATATTAGTTCCAATGTTGATATGTTGAGGAAGAACACGAAGGGACGTAGTGTTAAGTTGAGGGGTGGTAATTATAGGAGGGATGTCAGAGGTAGGTTCTTTACTCAGAGGGCGTGGAATGCCCTGCCTACAGCAGTTGTGGACTCGCCAACTTTAAGGGCATTCAAATGGTCAGTGGATGGGCATATGGATAACATTGGAATAGTTTAGGTTAGAGGGTCATTAGATTGGTTCCACTGGTCGGCGCAACTGCGCTGTGATGTTCTATGAGTGAACAGTGCAGCTCAGGAACAGGCCCTTCAGCCAAACAAGCCTGCACCAGGATGCAGTTTCTATCCCTCTGTTTGCCCCCCCATTCATATATCTGTCAAGGTAAACCTTGAACATGTGCCTGCTCCCACCACCTCCTTAGAGCACATTCCAGGTACTCACCACTCTCTGCATAAAGAACTTTCCCCACACATCTCCCCTGAACTTACCACCTCTCACTTGTGCCCTCTTGTAGTTGAACCTTCCACCCTGGGAAAAACCACTGACTATCCACCCTATGCACGCCCCTTATCATTTTGTAGGCTTCTATCAGGTCTCCCCTCAGCCTCCATTTTTCCAGTGAAAACAATCCAAGTTTATCCAGCCTCTCCTCACACCTAAAGCCTTCCAGACCCGGCAACATCCTGTTGAACCCTCTCTTCACCCCTTGACAAAGCAGCCACATTTTTCTGACAGTGTGGCAACCAGAACTCCACGCAATGCTCCGAATGCAGCCTTCACAGCTCCAGGGTCCTGGGTTCGATTCCCGGCTCGGGTCACTGCCTGTGTGGAGTTTGCACATTCTCCTCGTGTCTGCGTGGGTTTTCTCCGGGTTCTCCGGTTTCCTCCCACAGTCCAAAGATGTGCGGGTTAGGTTCATTGGCCGTGCTAAAATTGCCCCTTAGTGTCCTGGGATGTGTAGGTTAGAGGGATTAGCAGGTAAAATGTGTAGGGATATGGGGATAGGGTCTGGGTGGGATTGTGTTCGGTGCAGACTCGATGGGCCGAAGGGCCTGTTTCTGCACTGTAGGGTTCTATAGGGTTCTATAACCAAAGTTTTATATACAGCTTGTAAAGTAACTTTTTATACTTGATGCCCCAGCCAATAAAGCAAGTGTGCTGTTTGCCTACTTCACCAGCCTATCCACTTGTATTATCCAACTGTGTACCACCTGAGCAAACACACAAGATAAAGAACATGGTCATCCTCACTTTGAACGATGACTGCCCACATTAGCGCCCATCAGCAGATGGCACAATAGGCCAGTCGAGTCTTCAGTGCCTGTATAAATTAGGAGGAAGCTAGTTGAGTTCGTCAAAGGGCAAAGGTCAGAAACGCCCCAGAACCAAGTGGAAAAATGAAGCATGGTTTCCTAGTGTCCTGATACGTAATGGGGATAACTTTAACTTTCAACATTGCTGCTGATATCTGATATTTCTGCCCAAAACACCAGCTGGAATACAAGAGAATAGGATAGGCAGGAACTGGAGCTCAGACCCACAATTATAGTTCCAGGAACCTTAAATGAAACTGCTTTGAAATGTATCACATGGATTAGTGCATTTTTCCACAGAATGAGACCTGATGCAACCCTACTCATTTGTCCATGAACGTATTCACTCACTTATTTGCCTATTCATCCACAGGATGACTGACCCACTAAGTCATTCACTTATCCGCTCACTCATCCTCACCCTTGTCCAGACACTTACGGCAATGCAACACCAACGCACTCAACATTTTGCTATGCAAACGATGTTTGAAGGTGGGGGGGGGGGGGGGGTTCACATCGACACTCTTTCAAGGTACCAGGAAGTAGCCAATCAGGTCTAAAAATTCAATAACTTCTGGCTCTCTGTACTATCAGCTCAGCCTGTTGACAGGTTCAGGCAGCAGGGCGGTTGTACAGGGTTCTGGTGAGACCGCACTTGGAGTTCTGTGTACAGCAGAGATCTCCTTATTTAAGGAGAGATGTAAATTTCACTCCAAGGTTTAGGAATACGTGCAGAGGGACGCGCTCAACCTTGGGGCAGCCACCACAAAGGCACAATGGGGAAAAGCCACAGTGTAAAAGTCTTTCAACGGAGGCAGACCGAGGGCCCAGTAACCACAGAACACCCTCGGCCTGTGTAACCATGTGCCAATCTGAAAAATAACCCTAAAATCTGACGTATGTACACAGTTGTAAGTTTTGAAATGTAATGTCGTGTAAATAAGCATTGCATTGTACTGTAAAAGTGACCTTTTTTTCTGCACTGTTTGTAATTATTGAATACGTTGTTTTGCAATGGTTTATTTGAGAGTTTTTTTTAACGAATGAAGTATATTTTGAACTAAAAGAAAAAATTCTTGGCCTTTTGGCTAAGATCGAGTGTAGTATCGACACGCTGCACTTGGTTGAAGTCATTAGGTTACATTTTAGCTTCATTCAAAGCAACTTTTTAAAAGCGGCATCTCGGCCTTTCAAATGCAAATGAGATCAAGCCTTGGCAGAGGAGCTACACCCACTCCAATCAGCTTGGACCACAGAGATCAAACCCAAGATCGGCAGTGAGAGCCCTGTCTCGTCAGCTTGGTTTGGGAATGTCCCAACTTGTCAAGACTCTGAATTGGACTTGATTAGATTGCATTGGAATATATTTCAAAAAAAGCAGTTCAGTGAAGGTTTATTAGACTAATATCAGGAATGGGCAGGTTAACATAGAACACTACAGCACAATCAGGCCCTTCGGCCCACAAGTTGCGCCGATCATATCCATACCTACCAGGCCTATCTGTAACTCCCAATCCCATTAAATCCCATGTACTCATCCAGAAGTCTCTTCAAAGACCCCAGCGAGTTTGCCTCCACCACCACCGATGGCAGCCGATTCCACTCACCCACCACCCTCTGAGTGAAAAACTTACCCCTGACATCTCCTCTCTACCTGCTCCCCAGCACCTTAAACCTGTGTCCTCTCGTAGCGACCATTCCAGCCCTGGGAAATAGGCTCTGAGAATCCACCCTATCTATACCCCTCAACGTTTTATAAACCTCTATCAGGTCGCCTCTCAACCTTCGTCTCTCCAGGGAGAAGACACCTAGTTCCCTCAACCTATCTTCATAAGGCATGCCTCCCAGTCCAGGCAACATCCTTGTAAATCTCCTCTGCACCCTCTCAATAGCTTCCACATCCTTCCTGTAGTGAGGCGACCAGAACTGCGCACAGTACTCCAAGTGGGGTCTGACAAGGGTCCTGTAAAGTTGCAGCATTACCTCCTGACTCCTAAGCTCAATCCCTCGATTAATGAAGGCCAGTACACCATACGCCTTCTTGACCACATCCTCCACCTGCACATCCTCTGTTGTTTGATGAATCAAGGTTGGAGAGGGTAGGTATGTATCCACTGGAGTTTAGAAGAGCGTAAGATGACTTGATTGAAACAGGTCAGATCCTGAGAGGTCATAACTGGAGGTAATGGGTGGGATTTTCCAGCTGCCCTCACCCCAAGACCAGAGAGTCCCCCCCGAGATCAATGGACCTTTGCATGGTCCGTGTCCTGATTCCAGTGGTGGCAAGACAGGAAAAATCCACCCTGACGTTTCCTCTGTGGGAGAATCTAGAACTAGGGGACAATGTATAAAATGAAGGGGTCACTCATTTAAGACAGAGACGAGGAGAACTTTTCTCTCTCAGGGGGTCATGAGGTTCTGGATCTCTCTCCCTGAGAAGGCAGTGGAAGCAGAGTCTTCGAATATTTTTAAGACAGAGCTGGATAGCTTCACAAGTGGGACAAAGATTATTGGGGGTAGGCAGGAGGTTACAATCAGATTAGCAATGATTTTATAGGGAGGCAATTGGCTAGTGGTGTTACCAGTAGACTGTTAATCCAGAAACTAATGTTCTGGGGACCTGGGTTCAAATTGGCGTATTTAGAATTAAGATTCTAAATCTTAATTTGGTTCTGGTTCACTAATCTCGACCTCTGAGCTGGAGTACTGTGTGCAGTTTTGGTCGCCGCACTTGCGCAAGGATATATTGGCCTTGGAGGGAGTGCAGAGGAGGTTCACCAGGCTGATACTGGAGATAAGGGGGTTGGACTATGAAGAGAGACTAAATAGACTGGGTCTGGACTCGTTGGAGTTTAGAAGGATGAGGGGGGATCTTATAGAGATGTATAAGATAATGAAGGGGATGGATAGGGTAGAGGTAGAGAGATTCTTCCCGCTTAGAAAGGATGGCAGGACTAGAGGGCACAGCCTCAAGATAAGGGGGGTGCAGTTTAGATCGGAGTTGAGGAGGAACTTCTTCACTCAAAGGGTGGTTAATCTCTGGAATTCTCTGCCCGTTGAAGTGGTGGAGGCTGCCTCGCTGAATATATTTAAGTCACGGGTAGATAGGGTTCTGATAGACAAGGGAATTAAGGGTTATGGGGAGAAAGCGGGAAAGTGGGACTGATCCACTTCAGATCAGCCATGATCTTATTGAATGGCGGGGCAGGCTCGAGGGGCTAGATGGCCTACTCCTGCTCCTATTTCGTATGTTCTTATGATGCCAAATGCCGTGGGGCTTGATTTGGGGTCGATCGTGTTCCATGACCCCTGCGATAAGAGGTTGTGACTCCCATCACTAGCTACCCGCCCTCACTCCCTGGGACACGTTGCTTGTGACAAGCCTCTTGACCAAGTCACTGCCTCTGAGATCCCACCAAAAAAACCCAACAAACTCTCCCCCTCCTCAGCTGGTACGACGGTGCTGGAGTGACAGAGGGGGAGTGCCTGCGTTGCTGACTGAGTTCACTCCTCCCTACCCTGCTCTGCGTATCTCACAACCACGATATCTTGCTGCACATTCAGATTATTCCCCAGGTTGGCTCAGTCTCAGGAAGAGGGACCAATCGTTTAGGACTGAGAGAAGGAGAAATGATTTCACTCAAAGGGTTGTGAGCCTTTGGAAATCTCCAGCATGGGCACTACGGAGCTTTCTGCTGAGGTCCACCAAGCTAAAGATAGGCCGGGGATTTGGGAAGTGTTGGGAGGGGAAGGATTCCTGGGGACCTCAAGTTCTCTTGGCGGAGAAGGAAACATCTGGAGAGGAAAATAAATTTCAGAATCCCTTGTACACCAACAAAAAAAGCAAACCTCACCACCAGGACTTGTCTGAGCAATACTCGGAGGGTGAGTAAGTCCCCGTTATTTAAGAGATGATAAAGCAGCAATTACATCCAGATCCTCAAAGCAACATAAGATTTCATGGAAAACTTTAGAAGAATTATGGCACCACTTTGATTTCCAACTCAACCACTAATTCCAAGTTATGTATTCAGTGTGTGGAGTCATTTGTTTTTTTCAAAGTCTGCACTTCGACTGCAAACAGAGGGGTGGAATTCGTAGCTAAAGAAATCTCTGGTTAGGAACACAGCCTGAACTTTAAAAGGCTGGTGTTATTTTTAAGATGGCTTTCGATGGGATTAGGATATTTAGTCTGGCTCAGTGCGTGAGGCTCCAACACGTTATGTGTGTTTTTGTGTGTGTGTGTGTGTGAGAGTGAGGAGGTCAGTGCACGTTCCGTGGCACATTCTCTCCTTTCAAAGAAAGGTTGAATTTAATTTTAGGTGAGCCAAAGAAAATTCGGGAAGACAAGTCCTTCCATCATACACCGCCCCCCCACCCCCCCCCCCCCACCTCCACGCTGATGGTTTTGAGGATCCGACCTCATCCGGTGAGCCGGAGGCAATCGTCCCCGGTGTATCTGGCAGAGGAACCGGGCCAGATCAGGCGAGGAACAGCTTGAGGGTGGAGTTGGGAAGGTTGCTCCAGAGTGATGACAATCTCAATTATTCCTGAGAGGAGCTAGGGGTCCAACACAAACAACCCAAAACTTCCCTTTGCCAGAGCTTTTCTCTTCCATCATCGGGGAAACTGAGCTTTCTTTACATTCACTCATGGGGTACTGCCCTTGGGAAGGCGGTGGTGAGCTGCCACCTTCTTCTGTCAGGAAAAAGATACAAAAGTCACGTACCAATCGACTCAAGAACAGCTTCTTCCCTGCTGCCGTCAGACTTTTGAATGGACCTACCTTGCATTAAGTTGATCTTTCTCTACACTAGGTGGTCAGGAAGGCGAATGGGATGCTGGCCTTCATAGCGAGGGGGATTGAATATAAAAGTAGGGAGGTCTTGCTGCAGCTGTAAAGGGCATTGGTGAGGCCGCAGCTGGAGTACTGTGTGCAGTTTTGGGCGCCGCACCTGCGCAAGGATATTTTGGCCCTGGAGGGAGTGCAGAGGAGGTTTACTCGGCTAATACCGGAGTTGAGGGGATTGAGCTATGAGGAGAGGCTGAATAAACTAGGCTTGTACTCGTTAGAGTTTAGAAGAATGAGGGGAGATCTCATTGAGACGTATAAGATGATGAATGGGATGGATAGGATAGAGGTGGAGAGACTCTTCCCGCTCAAAAAAGACAGTAGGACTAGGGGGCACAGCCTCAAGGTAAAGGGGAGGCGGTTTAGAACAGAGTTGAGGAGGAACTTCTTCACTCAAAGGGTGGTGAATCTCTGGAATTCTCTGCCCGTTGAAGTGGTGGAGGCTGCCTCGCTAAATATTTTTAAGAAGCGGGTTGATGGGTTTTTGATAAGAGAAGGGATTAAGGGTTATGGGGAGAGGGCGGGAAGGTGGAGCTGAGCCACGACAGATCAGCCATGATCTTATTGAATGGCGGGGCAGGCTCGAAGGGCCAGATGGCCTACTCCTGCTCCTATTTCTTATGTTCTTATGTTCTTATTCTGCACTCTCTTGTTTCCTTCTCTATGAACGGTATGCTTTGTCTGTACAGCGCGCAAGAAACAGCTTTGTCTGTACAGCGCGCAAGAAACAACACTTCTCACTGCATGTTAATACATGCGACAACAATAAATCAGATCAAACCTCAGGAGGAGTGTTTATTTGGTACTGATGAACGAAGATTGGTGTAAATATTTTGTTTGTTTGTTGCACTGGTTTAAATTTTATTCATTGGTGTCACAAGTAGGCTTACATTAACACTGCAATGAAGTTACTGTGAAAATCCCCCTAGTTGCCATGCTCCGGAGCCTGTTTGGGTACACCGAGGGAGAATTTAGCGTGGCCAATGCATCTATCCAGCACATCTTCCAGACTGTGGGAGGAAACCGGAGCACCCGGAGGAAACCCACGCAGACACGGGGGGAATGTGCAGATTCTACACAGACAGTGACCCGAGCTGTGAATGGAACCCAGGTCTCGGGCACTGTAGCGATACTAAGCACTGTGCCACCGTACCGCGCTATGTGCTGGGCATCCCCTCCCCCCATCATGGAGGATGTGGATGCTTATAGAATCACCTCTTCCCATTAGTTGTTCCAGTCACAACTGGAGGTAGCAGAGTTTGAGCTAATATGTTGGGATTACACATTTCTCTCTTTATCATTCCGCTTTGAATGTTTCATCCTGTGTTTGTCGCATCGCCAGGTTGGCAGCGCATTTTTAGGGGTGCCTGGTGCTGCTGCTGGCACGCCCTCCTGCACTCTTCCTTGGGCTAGGATTAATTCCCTGGCTTGGTGGTAATGGGGGATATGATGTGGAGATGCCAGCGTTGGATTGGGGCAAACACAGTAAGAAGTCTCACAACGCCAGGTTAAAGCCCAACCTGTTGGATTTCTTAATGGGGGATATGCCAGGCCATGGGGTTACAGATTGTGGTTGAGTACAGTCCCACCACTGCTGTTGGCCCTCAGTGCCGCGTGGATGCCAGACCTTGAGTTGCCAGATCTGTTCGAACTCTATTCCATTTAGCACGGTGCTAGTGCCACACAATGTAGTGGAAGGTATCTTCAGTGCCAAGAGGGGATGGGAGCTACATTATGATAACTCTCACCAATTCTGTCATGGAGGGATACACCTGCAACAGATACATTTGTGAGAAGGAATCAACTTGCCTTCTCCCTTTGTTTGTTCCCTCATCACTTACCCAATCTGACAGATATGTCATTCAGGGCATGGGGCACCACGTTCAGTGGTGGTACTGCCAAGCCATAGAACATAGAACATTCCAGCGCAGTACAGGCCCTTCGGCCCTCGATGTTGCGCCGACCAGTGGAACCAATCTAATGACCCTCTAACCTAAACTATTCCAATGTTATCCATATGCCTATCCACTGATCATTTGAACGCCCTTAAAGTTGGCGAGTCCACAACTGCTGCAGGCAGGGCATTCCACGCCCTTACTACCCTCTGAGTAAAGAACCTACCTCTGACATCCTTCCTATAATTATCACCCCTTAATTTAAAGCTATGTCCCCTCGTGTTAGCCATCACCATCTGAGGAAAAAGGCTCTCACTATCCATCCTATCTAACCCTCTGATCATCTTGTATGCCTCAATTAGGTCACCTCTTAACCTTCTTCTCTCTAACGAAAACAACCTCAAGTCCTTCAGCCTTTCCTCATAAGACCTTCCCACCATACCAGGCAACATCCTGGTAAACCTCCTCTGCACCCTTTCCGATGCTTCCACATCTTTCTTATAATGCGGCGACCAGAACTGTACGCAATACTCCAAGTGCGGCCGCACCAGAGTTTTGTACAGTTGTAACATGACCTCACAGCTCCCAAAATCAATCCCTCTACCAATAAAAGCTAACACACCAAACGCCTTCTTAACAACCCTCTCAACCTGGGTGCCAACTTTCAGGGATCTATGCACATGTACCCCGAGATCTCTCTGCTCGTCGACACTACCAAGAGTCCTCCCATTAGCTCAATACTCTATATTCCTGTTTCTCTCAGCATTTGACAGCAAAGTCTTCACATTCTGTGCTCTTGTCACTCTCTCTTCGGTGTTCACGCAGGGGGACATGAATGTAGCTGAGGAGGACACTGGGGTGCAGGGGTGTAAAATAGACAGTATTGCAGTTGATACCGGGGATGTGCTGGATATTCTAGAGGGTTTGAAAATAGATAAGTCCCCTGGTCCGGATGGGATTTACCCTAGGATTCTCTGGGAGGCAAGAGAGGTGATTGCAGAGCCTCTGGCTCTGATCTTCAGGTCGTCACTGATCTCTGGTGTAGTCCCGGAAGATTGGAGGTTAACGAATGTTGTCCCATTGTTTAAGAAGGGGAACAGAGACTTCCCCGGGAATTATAGACCAGTGAGTCTTACTTCTGTTGTGGGCAAGGTTTTAGAAAGAATTATTAGGGATAGGATTTATAGTTATTTGGAGAGTAATGAATTGATTAGAGACAGTCAGCATGGTTTTGTAGCAGGTAGGTCGTGCCTTACTAATGTTATTGAGTTCTTTGAGAAAGTGACCAAAGAGGTGGATAGGGGTAAGGCAGTTGACATAATATATATGGATTTTAGTAAGGTGTTTGATAAGGTTCACCATGGTAGGCTTCTGCAGAAAATGCAGATGTATGGGATTGGGGGTGATCTAGGTACTTGGATCAGGAATTGGCTAGCAGATAGGAGACAGAGGGTGGTGGTTGATGGTAAATATTCGTCATGGAGTTCGGTTACAAGTGGTGTGCCTCAGGGATCTGTTTTGGGGCCACTGCTGTTTGTAATTTTTATTAATGATCTGGATGAGGGTATAGTTGGGTGGATTAGTAAATTTGCTGATGACACCAAAGTCGGAGGTGTGGTAGATTGTGAGAAAGGGTGTCATAGTTTGCAGGGTGACTTAGAAAGGTTGCAGAGCTAGGCCGCGAGGTGGCGGATGGAGTTTAATGTGGAGAAGTGTGAGGTAATTTATTTCGGTAGGAGTAACAGATGTGTTGAGTATAGGGCTAACGGGAGGACTTTGAATAGTGTGGATGAGCAGAGGGATCTAGGTGTATGTGTACATGGATCCCTGAAAGTAGGGAATCAAGTAGATAAGGTTGTTAAGAAGGCATACGGTGTCTTGGCGTTTATTGGTAGGGGGATTGAATTTAGGAGTCGCAGCGTCATGTAGCAACTGTACACAACTCTGGTGCGGCCGCACTTGGAGTTTTGTGTGCAGTTCTGGTCCCCACATTACAGGAAGTACGTGGAGGCTTTGGAGAGGGTGCAGAGGAGGTTTACTAGGATGTTGCCTGGTATGGAGGGGAGGTTCTATGAGGAGAGGCTGAGGGATTTGGGGTTGTTTTCACTGGAAAGAAGGAGGCTAAGAGGGGATCTTATTGAAACGTATAAGATGATTAGAGGTTTAGATAGGGTGGACAGTGATAGCCTTTTTCCTCGGATGGAGAAAGCTAGCACGAGGGGGCATGGCTTTAAATTAAGGGGGGGGTAGTTATAGGACGGATGTCAGGGGTAGGTTCTTTACCCAGAGGGTGGTGAGGGACTGGAATGCCCTGCCAGCTGCAGTTGTAAATGCGCCTAGTTTGGGGGCGTTTAAGAGATCCGTGGATAGGTTTATGGATGAAAAGGGATTGGTTTAGGTTAGTGGGTCATTGTTTTTTTTAAAAAATACTGGTCGGCGCAACATCGTGGGCCGAAGGGCCTGTTCTGCGCTGTAATGTTCTATGTTCAATACCTCTTCCAAGTGGCGCTTAGCTTGGAGCTGAGATGAGATGGTTATCAGCAGAAGGTTTCTCTGTCCATATGTGACTTGATGCCAGGTGATGTGGGGGGTCAGGTATCTCCGAGGGCAATCACTTCCCTCCTGTATACCAGTGTGCCACTGGCAGGATAGGACAAACCCAGTGGAGAAGTCTGGGACACTGACTGTGAGGTTTGACTCAATGACTATATTTGACAATTGCCTCACTGTTCTGTAAGCATGGTTTTCCCAATTTTAGCGCGGGTTTGTATCGGTCACTGCAGTGTTTACTGGACAGAGCCCTGTCAGAACCAGTGCCCTGGCTGAAGCCAAGTGGTCTGTTCAGTTTTACTCTTCTCATTCTTTCTCTGAATGCTACCCCATTTCAGAGGGCAGTTAACAGTCAATTTGGGTTTGGAGTCAGGACTCTGAATAAGAACATCAGATGAGCAAACCAGATGGGTTTTATGGAGACCCCAATGGTTCCATGGGCACCATTACTGAGTCTCACTTTCCAATTGCAGATTTTAGAATCAGAGAATCCCTATAGTGCAGAAGGAGGCCATTCAGCCCATCGAGTCTGCACCGACTGCAATCCCACCCAGGCCCTATCGCCATAACCTCATGCATTTATCCTAGCTACTGCCCCCTGACATTAAGGGGCAATTTAGTATGACCAATCCACCTAAGACTGTGGGAAGGAAACCCCACGCAGACATGGGGAGGATGTGCACAGTCAGTGATCCAGCAGTCAAAACTGCTGTGCCACTGTGCCGCCCCAGTGATATTGAATAAAAATTTCCTCGTGGCCTCTGGATGCTGTAACCTTGCACCTAACCCAATTGTTTCCACCTTAAGGAGACAATGAACGTCTTACTGGAGCTCAGTTTGTGTAGTCAAAGGCAGTAAAAAGTCTGACAACACCAGGTTTTAGTCCAACCGATTTATTTGATAATATTCTCACAAGCTTTCGAGGTTACCCTCTTTGTCAAGTGAATCCTCTCCATTCACTTGACAAAGAGGGTAACCTCGAAAGCTTGTGAGAATATTATCAAATAAATCGGTTGGACTAAAACCTGGTGTTGTCAGACTTTTTACTGTGTTTACGCCAGTCCAACGCCGGCATACCCACATCATAGTCAAAGGCACCCAGGGACAGAATTATGTCCCTGGGTGCCTTTGTATTATGGTCATCCAGACAGAATCCAAAGCAGCAAGTGAGAGCAGAGAAATCCACCCCTGTGTGAAACCTGTGCCTCTCTCTGACAGGGAACTCCCATAACAGCAGCCTACCCTGGAGGAAAAAATATTAATAAATCACAAGGGAAAGAAGAATATTTACACTCGTACACTTTAAAATGGAACACCGGTAAAACAGGGGCATAAAACAGGCAGTATTATTGTCACTCGATTAGTAATTCAGAAACCCAGGGTAATGCTCGGAGCTTTGAGCCCCACTGTAGCAGATGGTAAAATTTGAAATCAATCAAAATCTGGTATTAAAAAAGTCTAATGATGACAGTGAGAGCATTGTCTATTTGATTTGATTTATTATTGTCACATGTATACAGTGAAAAGTATTGTTTCTTGCGCACTGTACAGACAAAGCAGAGAGAAGGAAAGGAGAGGGTGTAGAGTGTAGTGTTACAGTCATAGCTGGGGTGTAGAGAAAGATCAACTTAATGCAAGGCAGGTCCATTCAAAAGTCTGATGGCAGCAGGGGAAGAAGATGTTCTTGTAAACATGCAGACGTTTCCATAGTGACGTTTTGGGCCTAAAATTCAAACAAAGAGCAGGCAAATAGTGTTACCGAGAACCCAGTGTTGTGGATTAAAGTACAGCCAGCTGGGACTACTCCTTGAGAACATGGTGAGAAAGATGCCTTCACGGAATCCCTTGGCACCAGGCACTACCAATTATTATCAACACCAAGAATTCCAGCTCATTTTAAATACACTCCTTTAATTGGGCTTAACACCAGAAGGAATCAGAATCAAAATGTGCCACATAAACAGTAATTACAGTTAAAAATAAAGCAAGGTTCGGCTTTCCACAGGGAGGGGCTCGATTCAAAGTGTAGACAGGGAGAGTGGTCTGGGTGAGGAGCCAGGCTAGTGAGGCTGGTGCTGACCCCTTACATTTCTTCTCCTTGTGGTTCTGAGCATCATTTCGGTCTCATTTGGGACGTAGAAGTGAGCCAAGCCCGTCTCCCAGGCAGATGGAGCTTGATCAATAGTCCCAGTGAGGTTTAACATTGCGGTGACAGTGCTGCACTCTCTTGGTACTGCGCTGGAGAGTCAGCCTTGGACTCAGACCCTGGATGCTGGAACAGTGACGGGCGAAGTGAGCTCTATGGGTCACCTGAGTGACCCTCCTTCATCTCAGTTTGTGGAAAGATTGAAATTGTCCTTGTTCACCAACTGTGACCCTGTGAATAAGGTTAAATACATTCAATACATGTTAGCCTTAACAAGCTGGAGAAAAATGTTCAATCATTCATATATGATTCATCCACTACAATACAATACAATACAATCCACTACAATACAATCCAATCTACTACAATACTGATACCGGAGATAAGAACATAAGAACATAACAGCATTAGAAATAGGAGCAGGAGTAGGCCATCTGGCCCTTCGAGCCTGCCCCGCCATTCAATAAGATCATGGCTGATCTGTCGTGGCTCAGGTCCACATTCCGGCCCTCTCCCCATAACCCTTAATCCCCTCTCTTATCAAAAACCCATCAACCCACTTCTTGAAAATATTTAGCGAGGCAGCCTCCACCACTTCAACGGGCAGAGAATTCCAGAGATTCGCCACCCTTTGAGTGAAGAAGTTCCTCCTCAACTCTGATCTAAACTGCAACACCCCCCAATCTTGAGGCTGTGCCCTCTAGTCCTGCTATCCTTTCTAAGCGGGAAGAATCTCTCTACCTCTACCCTATCCATCCCCTTCATTATCTTATACGTCTCATAGAACCCTACAGTACAGAAAGAGGTCATTCAGCCCATCGAGTCTGCACCGACCACAATCCCACCCAGGCCCTACCCCCATATCTCTACATATTTAGCCACTAATTCCTCTAACCTCAGAACACTAAGGGGCAATTTTAGCATGGCCAATCAACCTAACCCGCACATCTTTGGACTGTGGGAGGAAACCGGAGCACCCGGAGGAAACCCACGCAGACACGGGGAGAATGTGCAAACTCCACACAGGCAGTGACCCCGAGCCGGGAATCGAACCCAGGACCCTGGAGCTGTGAAGCAGCAGCGCTAGCCCACTGTGCTACCGTGCCACCCCTGTCTCAATAAGATCCCCCTTCATCCTTCTAAACTCCAACGAGTACACACCCAATCTATTTAGTCTCTCTTAGAGCTGGAGAGACTCTTCCCGCTCAGAAAGGACAGTAGGACTAGGGGGCACAGCCTCAAGATAAAGGGGGGACGGTTTAGAACAGAGTTGAGAAAGAACTTCTTCACTCAAAGGGTGGTGAATCTCTGGAATTCTCTGCCCGTTGAAGTGGTGGAGGCTACCTCGCTAAATATTTTTAAGAAGCGGGTTGATGGGTTTTTGATAAGAGAGGGGATTAAGGGTTATGGGGAGAGGGCAGGAAGGTGGAGCTGAGCCACGACAGATCAGCCATGATCTTATTGAATGGCGGGGCAGGCTCGAAGGGCTAGATGGCCTACTCCTGCTCCTATTTCTTATGTTCTTAAATGGTAAAACCAGGAATATTCACGTTTTGGACACACACACGGCTCTCGTAGTCAGTATTGTGTCCAGTCAGCAGGCACCTCACTTCACTCGCCCCCTCGCTTCCCGCACCAATCACTTCAGCCGCACCGAGAGGGAAAAAAAGCTACACGGACGGAAATGAGCGGAACGTGGAAAGTGCGTGTTGAAAAACTCAGCATTTCTGCGGAGAGGGAAGATAGAATTAACAGCCGGAATTTTTCCAGCATGTCCACCCTGGGATCGGGCGGGCGAGGCTCACAGAACGGTATTCCTCATTGGCCTCGGGTGCGTGAGGCAGTAAGATTTCGGTGATTGTTTGCGTCTGCGTGATTTTATTTTTGCTTTTGTTTTTAGTCATTTTTTTGATCTCTGGAGCTGGAGTTTTGCCCTGGACTTTACTGAAACTCCTCAACATTTATTACCCCAGCGCTTGATTTCATTTGCATTCTGGGTTAGGGTGCAGGCCAAATTCTCCCTCAATGTACCCGATACAGACGCCGCAGTGCGGCAACTGGGAGATTTTCACAGTAACTTCACTGCCGTGTTAATGTTAGCCGACTTGCCACACTAACAAATACACTTCAAACTTAAACTCTGCATTGTCACACTTGCAATTTTTGGATCCAGTTTGCAAACAAACGGCAAAAATTAAGTTTAAAGTTTAATTTATTAGTGTCACAAGTAAGCTGAGTGCGGGATCTTGCTGTGCGCAAATCGGTTGGTGAATTTCCTGCCGCCGTGACGAACGCATTTCATTGGCTGTGAAGCACTTTGAGACATCAGCGGTCATGAAAAGTTCAAGAGCCAATCTTTACAGCGAATGGGAAAGTATTTGAGTTCGAGACGAGATAGGAAGTGAAGGGTTACCATGGGAGACTTTAGACCAGGGAAGGATGGGAGGAAACTCGAGGGGAGTTTCACTCCTCCCCATTCCCCCTCCCAATTCCCGGTCGCTGATGGACAATATCCACTACCCTGGGTGACCAGCGAGTCTGCACAGAGCAACTGGGTGGCACGGGGCACAGCCTTGACCTGACACATCTCTCTTAAAGGGCCAGCGCACCCCTTATGGCGGTCTTAAAGGGACAGGTGAGTCTGAAGGGAGCAAGTAATTGCTAAAAGTGACGAGGTTCATTTTGAAGGGGCAGCGTAGATCTGACAGAAAGGGGCAGATGAGTGAGGGAGAAACAAACATTAAAAGTGGCATGGTTAGTTTAAAAGGCGATGGGCGACGGTGCAGAGGGACCTCGGGGTCCTTATGCATGAGTCGCAAAAACCCAGCCTGCAGGTGCAGCAGGTGGTCAGGAAGGCGAATGGGATGCTGGCCTTCATAGCGAGGGGGATTGAATATAAAAGTAGGGAGGTCTTGCTGCGGCTGTATAGGGCATTGGTGAGGCTGCAGCTGGAGTACTGTGTGCAGTTTTGGGCGCCGTACCTGCGCAAGGATATTTTGGCCCTTGAGGGAGTGCAGAGGAGGTTTACTAGGCTGATACTGGAGTTGAGGGGGTTGAGCTATGAGGAGAGGCTGAATAAACTAGGCTTGTACTCGTTAGAGTTTAGAAGAATGAGGGAAGATCTCATTGAGACGTATAAGATGATGAATGGGATGGATAGGATAGAGGTGGAGAGACTCTTCCCGCTCAGAAAGGACAATAGCACTAGGGGGCACAGCCTCAAGATAAAGGGGGGGGTGGTTTAGATCAGAGTTGAGGAGGAACTTCTTCACTCAAAGGGTGGTGAATCTCTGGAATTCTCTGCCCGTTGAAGTGGTGGAGGCTGCCTCGCTAAATATTTTTAAGACGCGGGTTGATGGGTTTTTGATAAGAGAGGGGATTAAGGGTTATGGGGAGAGGGCGGGAAAGTGGAACTGAGTCACGACAGATCAGCCATGATCTTATTGAATGGCGGGGCAGGCTCGAAGGGCCAGATGGCCTACTCCCGCTCCTATTTCTTATGTTCTTAAAAGGGGCAGTGCAAAGATGCGTACGTTAGGTGGATTGGCCATGGCAAATGGACAGGGTTACGGGGGTAGGATGGAGGGGAGGGCCTGGGTGAGATGCTGTTTCAGAGAGTCGCTGCAGACTTGATGGGCCAAATGGCCTCTTTCGGCACTGTGGGGATTCCATTGTTCCGTGGGTCAGAAAGACTGACATGGACTTCCTGGGCCGAATGGCCACATATCCCGTGAGAGAGAGCTGTGTCCAGGGCCAGGTGTTACTGCACCAGACACCGTCATTATTTGGGGGCTGGGTTTTAGATAGATGTCCAGACACCCCCCCCCCCTGCTTTCCCTGGGAATTCCAGCAGGAATCAGCGGTGAAATGGTGAAGAGATCTCCTCCGTCACCTTAGCCCTGGAGCTTGGTGTGGGAGACAGTGCAGTGTACACATCCCAGCGACGAGGAACATGTTTTATAAATGCATTATTTTGGAAAATGTGGGTTCCATCTATTGCCCGTCCCTAATTACCCCAGAATCGAATGGATCGAGGGCAGTGAGGAGACAGAGTTAATATATTTCCCTAGCAAATTCCGTCCTTATTTTAGATTTCCAGCCTCTGTAGTATTTAGTCTTTGTAGCAGTCGACCACATTACTGTGAGTCTGGGGTCCTTGTGCCTGAGTCGCAAAAACCCAGCTTGCAGGTGCAGCAGGTGGTCAGGAAGGCGAATGGGATGCTGGCCTTCATAGCGAGGGGGATTGAATATAAAAGTAGGGAGGTCTTGCTGCAGCTGTATAGGGCATTGGTGAGGCCGCAGCTGGAGTACTGTGTGCAGTTTTGGTCGCTGCACTTACGCAAGGATATTTTGGCCTTGGAGGGAGTGCAGAAGAGGTTTACTCGGCTGATACCGGAGTTGAGGGGGTTGAGCTATGAGGAGAGGCTGAATAAACTAGGCTTGTACTCGTTAGAGTTTAGAAGAATGAGGAGAGATCTCATTGAGACGTATAAGATGATGAATGGGATGGATAGGATAGAGGTGGAGAGACTCTTCCCGCTCAGAAAGGACAGTAGAACTAGGGGGCACAGCCTCAAGATAAAGGGGGGGCGGTTTAGAACGGAGTTGAGGAAGAACTTCTTCACTCAAAGGGTGGTGAATCTCTGGAATTCTCTGCCCGTTGAAGTGGTGGAGGCTGCCTCGCTAAATATTTTCAAGAAGCGGGTTGATGGGTTTTTGATAAGAGAAGGGATTAAGGGTTATGGGGAGAGGGCGGGAAGGTGGAACTGAGCCACGACAGATCAGCCATGATCTTATTGAATGGCGGGGCAGGCTCGAAGGGCCAGATGGCCTACTCCTGCTCCTATTTCTTATGTTCTTATGAGTCACTTGTAGGCCAGTCAGATTTCCTTCTCTAAAGGACGAAAGTGACCCAGATGGATTTTTACACAGTTTCATGGCCACCATTGATTGAGACTAACTTTATATCCCAAATTATTTTTAATCAATTTGGGATTAAATTCCACTAGCAGCTGGGGTGGGATTTGAACCTGCGACTCCCGAGCATTAGCCTGGGTCTCTGGATGACTGGACCTGTGCCAGTCTCCCCCTCCCCAGCCTCAGCATTGTGGAGGTTCGGCAGAAGCTGGGATTGTGCTTCTGGGACAGAGAAGCTTACTCGAGGGGTCAAAATGGGCAGATCGCTGGTTAGCACTGCTGCCTTACAGCGCCAGGGGCACGGGTTCGATTCCCGGCTCGGGTCACTCTCTGTGTGGAGTTTGCTCCGGTTTCATGCTGTGTTTCGACTGAAGATCATGGGTGATGGGTTCAGGTTGAAACAGTTAAATGTTCAGCGTTATAACTTCCCGTAGATACTCCCTGCGGCAGAAACCCCGACCTGGCCCACAGCTGGGATCCTCCAGTCCCGCCGCACTGAATGAACTTTTGGCTGAGCGCCAAGTTCCCCATTCTCGCTGGCAGCGGTGATGGGAACGAACAATATCGGAACACCCGTCCCCTGTTGTTTATAGAATGTATCTCATTAATCAATCTACAACAAACGTTCCCAAAGATGTAGACTGTGGGAGGAAACCGGAGCACCCAGAGGAAACCCACGCAGACACGAGGAGAATGTGCAAACTCCACACAGACAGTGACCCGAGCCGGGAATCGAACCCAGGACCCTGGAGCTGTGAAGCAGCAATGCTAACCCACTGTGCCACCATGCCACCCATGTTGAGGCTGGTTGCAGTGTGTCCGGAGATGACTGATCAGGGCCAATTCGGGTCCGGAATGTCCTGGTACATATTGGACAGACTTGGACACACTGTAGTTGTTGCGCTGGTGGCTCTGGACTTGTGTGGCTTAAGTTGTGCTTCAGCAATTCACCTTGCTTTGTGAGCTTGGCAGCCTTTGTGGGTGAGGCAGCGCCAGGTTTGTGCCAGCGTTTCCCCAGGTGGGCGTGTCAATGTCAAGCGGCTTCAGTCCAAAGGTGTGCGGGTTAGGTTCATTGGCTATGCTAAAATTGCCCCTTAGTGTCCTGGGATGTGTAGGTTAGAGGGATTAGCAGGTAAATGTGTAGGGATATGGGGATAGGGTCTGGGTGGGATTGTGTTCGGTGCAGACTCGATGGGCCGAAGGGCCTGTTTCTGCGCTGTAGGGTTCTATGTTCTATGTTCAGGGAGGCTTTGAGTGTGCCTTTGAAATGTTTCTTCTGCCCTCCACGCGAGTGTTTTCCAGCAGAGAGTTCCCCAAAAAGGAGCTGCTTGGGTCTGCGCCCGTCTGACATACGGATGGTGTGACCTGCTCACCGGGTCTGCGCTCTCATCAGCAGCGTCTGGACTGATGGTAGACTTGTTCTAGAGAGAACTTCAGTGTCTGGTACTTTGTCTTGACATCGGATGCGTAATGTTCTGTGAAGACAAGTCATGTGGAAATGATTGAGCTGTCTTGCATGCCTTCGATACACAGTCCACGTTTCACAGGCATACAGGAGGGTAGTGAGTACTGGGGCACTGTAGACCTTCAGTTTTGTTGCTGGGCTGATTCCTTGACGTTCCCATACAATGGAGCGCAGTCGACCGAAAGCAGAACTTGCCTTTGCTATTCTGCAGTTAATTTCCGTATCAATAGTCACTGCTTGGGAGAGGGTGCTGCCAAGATAAGTGAACTGGTCCACTGCCTGTAGTTTCTGATTGTGATTATGGGTTCTGTGTGCGGTGCGTGAGGCGCAGACTGGTGCATGACTTCTGTCTTTTTAACAATAAAGATGCAACACTAGGGGAAGATTGTGTGCGGGGTTGGGATTAATTGGATAGCCCGTTCAAACAGCCAGCACACACAATCAGCCAAATGATCTCCTTCTGATGATTCAATCCCTTTAATAATGAGGAACGTATGTTGTAGATTGATTAACGAGATACATTCTATAAACAACAGGGGACGGGTGTTCCGATATTGTTCGTTCCCATCACCGCTGCCAGCGAGAATGGGGAACTTGGCGCTCAGCCAAAAGTTCATTCAGTGCAGCGGGACTGGAGGATCCCAGCTGTGGGCCAGGTCGGGGTTTCTGCCGCGGGGAGTTTCCACGGGAAGTTTTAACGCTGAACATTTAACTGTTTCAACCTGAACCCATCACCCACGATCTTCAGTCGAAACACAGCATGATCCCGGGCAGCGTTCCCCATCGACAATTCCAGGACTGGTTTTTTTTGCCGGATTCGCCTGACCTTCGCCCCTGAACTTCCCTTGCGTTTGAGGAAAGGTTCAAAACACGAAATAAGGACAAAGGTCGAGATTTTAAACAATGGGAAACGTGGCAGGGGGGGGGAGGGGGGGGGGGGGGTCAGAAATGAAACTGGAGAACGATGAAAATACACCATCCGAAACCGAGAGGCTCAAGAAAGGTCGACAGTTTCAAGGCGTGACCTTTCCAAGGGCAAGACTAAGGAAAACAATTCCGGCGAGGCGCCTTCCAGAATGTTCTCCCCCACTCAGTGACACTCAGTCTCGCTGGTCGCAGGTTACACTGGAAATGATAACAAGTATGTGCTGTTTGACCAATGAGATGAGGCAATCCGAGCGGAAATGTATCTTGTCCGACAGAGTGTCCGAGAATTCTCATCTCTTGGGAATGTTTCAATCTCTTGTTCTCTTGTGTCTCCCCACTCTGAGGGGTCTCACTAACCCTCTCTCCCCACTCTGAGGGGTCTCACTGACCCTCTCTCCCCACTCTGAGGGGTCTCACTAACCCTCTCTCCCCACTCTGAGGGGTCTCACTGACCCTCTCTCCCCACTCTGAGGGGTCTCACTAACCCTCTCTCCCCACTCTGAGGGGTCTCACTGACCCTCTCTCCCCACTCTGAGGGGTCTCACTAACGCTCTCTCCCCACTCTGAGGGGTCTCACTAACCCTCTCTCCCCACTCTGAGGGGTCTCACTAACGCTCTCTCCCCACTCTGAGGGGTCTCACTAACCCTCTCTCCCCACTCTGAGGGGTCTCACTAACCCTCTCTCCCCACTCTGCGGGGTCTCACTAACCCTCTCGCCCAACTCTGTGCTACCTGTGTATCCGGCTGCCATCTGGTGGCTAACACAGGAATTGTTTGCATTGATTTGGGAGATTTGATGGAACTGCATTACAGTCAAGGTTGTTATTGGAATTAAGGCCATTACAAAACAGAGCAGGTTCTGTGAGCTTTCGACTGTATGCACAGTTTCCCCAAATAATATATCTGTTCATTCTGCCGGTGTCTCAGGGCCGAATACTCACACAGATCAGTGGTTTATTGAGAGGTTTGGAGTCTGTGGGAGATGTTCCAATGAAATCCGCAGCATGGCACAAGGCCAAATCCTAAAATATCCAAACTAGCCGGGAATAAGGGATACATTTTTGCTTATTAAAGGGAAATATTTTGGGGTGCTGATTAAACAACAGAATTATTTTAAAATTCATGTCCATGTTTTCAAATCCATTAAAGGCTTTGACTCACCTTCTCACCCGTGCCAGTCCCTATCTCAATAACCTCCTCTGTCCCTATGTCGATAACCTCCTCTGCCCCTATCTCAGTAACCTTGTCCACCTCTCCCCATCTTTGTAATCTCCTAAAGCCCCTACGCCCCACCCCATCTCTGTAATCTCCTAAAGGTCCTACATCCTTCCCTATCCCTGTAATCTCCTCCAGCTCCTACACCCCTCCCCAGCTCTCAATCTCCTAAAGCCCTTACACCCTTCCCTATCTCTGCAACTTCCTCCAGGCCCTACAACTCTCCCTTTCTCCCTCCCTATCTCTTTAACCTCCTCCAGTCCCTACAACCCTCTCTATTTCAATAAGTTTCCCCAGCCCCTACAACCTTCCCTATCTCTGTAACGTCCTCCAGTCCCTATAACCCTTGCGACCTCACTAATCCCCTCCTGCCCCTACTAACCCTTTCTATCTCAGTAAGTTCCTCCAACCCTGCAACACTCCCTATCTCTACAACCTTCCCCAGCCCTGCCAATCCTCTCTATCTCAATAGACTCCTCCAGCCCCTACGCCCTCCCTATCTCAATAACCCCCTCCAGCCACTATAACCCTCTCTATCTCTGATACACCCTCCAGCCCCACAACCCTCCCTATCACTGTAACCCCCTATAAAACCCTAAAACCCTGCCAATCTCAATAATCTCCTGCAACCCCTACCACCCTCCCTATGTCTGCAACCTCCTCCAGCCCCTACACTGATCTCTCCGAGGTATATGTGCTCACCTAATTCTGGCTTTATTCCTGATTAGAATCACTGCCTGGACCCAAGAGGTCTGGAATTCTGTCTCTTAAACCTCTCCCTACCTTGTTTTTCCCTGTTGGGATCTCTCTCAAATCCCATATTGTCCGGTCTGGATTATATCTGATTCTGAATTGCGCTGTGCCCCATTTATTTATCACCTCGATGTGTAAATAAAAGGCTTGGTCGTGTTTGATGTTTGATGCAATGTGATCCCAAAATTAAAGGCGACAAAGGTTCCCCCGTCACTCTTGTCTCTGGCTGGGAAGCCATTTTAAAAATGGCTGCCCCCTTGGCGCTCAGTCTGGGCAGTGCTGCTCAGAGAGGGCGACAGACTTTCTTTTTGAGATGAGTGAGTTGCTGTGATCTGGATTGCGCTGTCTGGACGTGTGATGGAAGTGGATTCCACAGCAACTTTGAAAAGGAATGGATAAAGACAGGAAGAGTTAGCGGAGCGACAAGGAAGGAAACGCAATGGGCCAAATGATCTCCTGTGTTCATCTCTTTAATAATGATGGATACAAGATCGAATCATGAGACAGATTCCACAAACTGACAAAGAGAAGGTTCCGGACGAAGTTTCAATCGTTGGGTTGGATCACACTTTCGGATGTTTCAATCTGAACCCATCACCCACGATCCTCAGTCGAAACACAGCATGATCCCGGGCAGCGTTCCCCATCGACAATTCCAGGGCTTGGTTTTTTTCCCGGATTCGCCTGACCTTCGCCCCTGAACTTCCCTTGCGTTTGAGGAAAGGTTCAAAACACGAAAGAAATAAGGACAAAGGTCGAGATTTTAAACAATGGGAAACGTGGTGGGGCGGGGGGGGGGGTCGGAAATGAAACTGGAGAACGATGAAAATACACCATCCGAAACCGAGAGGCTCAAGAAAGGTCGACAGTTTCAAGGCGTGACCTCTCCAAGGGCAAGACGTGGGCAAACAATTCCGGCAAGGCGCCTTCCAGAATGTTCTCCCCCACTCAGTGACACTGAGTCTCGCTGGTCGCAGGTTACACTGGAAATGATAACAAGTGTGTGCTGTTTGACCAATGAGATGAGGCAATCCGAGCGGAAATGTATCTTGTCCAACAGAGTGTCCGAGAATTCTCATCTCTTGGGAATGTTTCTCCACAAGCATGGATGGCCAAACACCCCCCCCCACACAACCCACAAAACATCATGCCTGTTCCATTGCCTCAATCTCTAAAGAGTTCACCACGGTAACACTCACTTTGTACTTACATAAGAACATAAGAACATAAGAAATAGGAGCAGGAGTAGGCCATCTCGCCCTTCGAGCCTGCCCCGCCATTCAATAAGATCATGGCTGATCTGTCGTGGCTCAGTTCCACCTTCCCGCCCTCTCCCCATAACCCTTAATTCCTTCTCTTATCAAAAACCCATCAACCCGCGTCTTAAAAATATTTAGCGAGGTAGCCTCCACCACTTCAACGGGCAGAGAATTCCAGAGATTCACCACCCTTTGAGTGAAGAAGTTCCTCCTCAACTCTGTTCTAAACTGCCTCCCCTTTATCTTGAGGCTGTGCCCCCTAGTCCTACTGTCTTTTTTGAGCGGGAAGAGTCTCTCCACCTCTATCCTATCCATCCCATTCATCATCTTATACGTCTCAAAGAACAAAGAACAAAGAACAACACAGCACGGGAAACAGGCCCTTCGGCCCAACGAGCCCGCGCCGCCGTCCCATGGTCAGTGACCTATTCATGACTCTAGTCTATGCCTAATGTGTGAGGATCAGGGAGGTCCAATATAGGGACAATTTGTTACCCAATCAATCAGCCTAAAAGCACATTTTTGGGATGTGCTCAATGAGATCTCTCCTCATTCTTCTAAACTCTAACGAGTACAAGCCTAGTTTATTCAGCCTCTCCTCATAGCTCAACCCCCTCAACTCTGGTATCAGCCTAGTAAACCTCCTCTGCACTCCCTCCAGGGCCAAAATATCCTTGCGCAGGTGCGGCGCCCAAAACTGCACACAGTACTCCAGCTGCGGCCTCACCAATGCCCTATACAGCTGCAGCGAGGCCTCCCTACTTTTATATTCAATCCCCCTCGCTACCACAGTTAGTTTTATTGATGTCACAAGTAGGCTTACATTAACACTGCAATGAAGCTACTGTGTAAATCCCCTAGTGGCCACACTCCGGTGCCCGTTCGGGTACACTGAGGTAGAATTTAGCACGGCCAATGCACCCCAACCAGCACGTCTTCCAGACTGTGGGAGGAAACCGGAGCACCCGGAGGAAACCCACGCAGACACGGGGAGAACCAACACAGACAGCGACCCAAGCCGGGTTTGGAACCCGGGTCCCTGGCGCTGTGAGGCAGCAGTGCTAACCCACTGTGCCACCCTAGCACCCTTTTAATATGTACCATTTGCGGTCAAAAATATTCTGCTCGCATTTTGCTCCGAGATTGGAGATGGTTCTTATCAGCGGTAGCGAAGGCAGAGTGGTTAGCACTGCTGCCTCACGGCGCCAGGGATCCAGGATCCATTCCAGCCTCGGGTGACCAAATAAGACCCTAATTGCCCCTTTAAGGTGGAAGTGATTGGGTTAGCTGTGTGGTTATGTAATCCAGAGGGAGGGAGACGTGAGTTCAAAAGCCACTGTGGCAGATATTCAGTACCACTGAGGTGGCACAGAGGTCACCATCGCTGGGTCAGTGTCTGTGTGGAGTCTGCACATTCTCCCCGTGTCTGCATGGGTTTCCTCCGGGTGCTCCGGTTTCCTCCCACACTCCAAAGATGTGAAGGTTAGGTGGATTGGCCGTGCTAAATTGTTCTTTAGTGTTCCGGGATGTGTAGGTCAGGGGGATTAGCGGGATAAATGTGGGGGATTGTGTGGATACGATATGGAGATGCTGGTTTCGGACTGGGGTAAACACAGTAAGAAGTCTCACAACACCAGGGTTAGAGTCCAACAGGTTTATTTGGTAATGAACGCCACGAGCTTTCGGGGCGCTGCCCCTTCATCAGGTGAGTCTTATGTGGATAGGGCAGGGGATGGGACTGGGTGAGATGCTCTGTTGGAGAGTCGTTGTACACTTGATGGACGAGTGATCTCCTTCCTCACTGTCAGGGTTCTATGAAGACTGGGGTCTATCTCTCACATCGTGAGCACGGATGTATCCTTGCTGTCCATAGTTTGTAGCATGCAGCATAAGGCTGTATTTGGGAGATATTTGCAGAGAAACACTGTCGAGCTTCTCCCGAGAGTTCAAAGCACCCGGAGCATATTGCGGGAATGTCTGTACGTACTTTATCAAATCGTGTGTCACTTTGGGGCTGTTAATAAGCATTTGCTTGAACCCTCTCTGCAGGTACCTAAACAGAGTCATCACCCACCTACTTAATGGGCACTCCTTTGGCCCCAGACCCAACCACAGACCCTTTGAAAAGGCCGTTGCAAAACCTTGCAGATAAATGAGTTGTGGCATAGAACATAGAACCCTACAGTGCAGAAACAGGCCTTTCGGCCCATCGAGTCTGCACCGAACACAATCCCACCCAGACCCTATCCCCATATCCCTACACATTTTACCTGCTAATCCCTCTAACCTACACATCCCAGGATACTAAGGGGCAATTTTAGCATAGCCAATGAACCTAACCCGCACATCTTTGGACTGTGGGAGGAAACCGGAGCACCCGGAGGAAACCCACGCAGACACGAGGAGAATGTGCAAACTCCACACAGGCAGTGACCCGAGCCAGGAATCGAACCCAGGACCCTGGAGCTGTGAAGCAGCAGTGCTAACCCACTGTGCTACCGTGCCGCCCAAATATCCCGCATCTTCCGGGATATTACGTGCAGGCGTGTAGAAAGCCGTGCTGTGTCCAGCTGCCATCTGCATATACAGGGAATGGAAGATGAGGTTGATGTATTAGACCTAATGGAGTACGAGCTCCCTCATTGAGGCCTCTACAGAGATATATAATGGGGGGTGTCCGGGTCACCAGTTCTTGGGGCGTATACTCTACCGGGAAGTACCTGAGTGTCACTAACTATTGTAAGTAAATCAGTATTGGCAAAAGGACACCCACCTCTCAGAGATATTTTTGAAGGGTTTTCTGTTCACCAAAGGTGTCAGGTTGGTGCGTTGACCTTATGGTGACCCGGGAGCAGTCGACCTACCTGAGGGAAGCTTGCTAACCCTGCACAACCCCCTCTGTCTCTGAGTCTGAGAGGTGTGACATTCACCAGCGAGATAATGACCTCCCTCAGCCCAGCAAAGAGGACATCATGGAACTGACATGGTGCGACCATGTATGGCTGAATTGGAGATGCCACAGGATGTGCTGGTTAGGGTGCATTGGCCGTACGAATTTCTCCCTCAGTGTAACCCGAACAGGCGCCACAGTGTGGCGGCTAAGGGATTTTCACAGTAACTTTACTTATAAAATGGGCGGAGAAGTGGCAGATGGACTTCAACGCGGATAAATGTGTAGTCGTCCATTTCAGCAGAACCAACGGGATGAACGAGTACACTATTAAGGGCAGGGGTCTTAGTAGCGTTGAAGAGCAGAAGGATCTCGGGGTCCGGGTCCACAGGACTCTTAAATCGGCCTCGCAGGTGGAGGAGGTGGTCAAGAAGGCGTATGGTGTACTGGCCTTCATTAATCGAGGGATTGAGTTTAGGAGTCGGGAGGTAATGCTGCAACTTTACAGGACACTCGTCAGGCCTCATTTGGAGTACTGTGCGCAGTTCTGGTCGCCTCACTATAGGAAAGACGTAGAAGCTATTGAAAGGGTGCAGAGAAACAGGCCCTTCGGCCCATCGAGTCTGCACCGAACACAATCCCACCCAGACCCTATCCCCATATCCCTACATTTTACCTGCTAATCCCTCTAACCTACACATCCCAGGAGACTAAGGGGCAATTTTTAGCATAGCCAATGAACCTAACCCGCACATCTTTGGACTGTGGGAGGAAACCGGAGCACCCGGAGAAAACCCACGCAGACACGAGGAGAATGTGCAAACTCCACACAGGCAGTGACCCGAGCCGGGAATCGAACCCAGGACCCTGGAGCTGTGAAGCAGCAGTGCTAACCCACTGTGCTACCGTGCCGCTGAGTGGTGGAACAGGCTCGAAGGGCCAAATGGCCTACTCCTGCTCTTATTGTCAATGTTTCCTTGCTTCTTGAGGGCAATTAGGGATGGAGCAACTGGGCTAGCCAGTGGTGCCCACATCTCAATAATGAATTTAGCAAGGATCTGGAGTGAGCAGTCAAGCACATGAGCTTACTTCACTGTGAAGTTATTGCGACTGACGAGCAGGCCCCATACACTGTGGATCAGGGAACATTGGAACAGCGATTCAACCCCTCGAGCCTGGTCCTCACTTAAAGGCAGCCAGAATGATCAAGTGTAGGATTGTGGGTGCAGTTTCCGACCTCATGGTCCGGTGTAATGCTCACACAATACACTCCTCTTTATTGGGCCTTCATTCCAATTCACCAGTCTATCCATCATAAAATCTTCCCCTCGTTGCTGACAATCCCATGCTCACTATTACAAGGATGTTGCCTGGACTGGGAGGCATGCCTTATGAAGATAGGTTGAGGGAGCTGGGACTCTTTTCCCTGGAGAGGCGAAGGTTGAGAGGCGACCTGATAGAGGTTTATAAAATGTTGAGAGGAATAGATAGGGTGGACTCTCAGAGGCTATTTTCCCGTGTTGAAATGGTCGCTACGAGAGGACACAGATTTAAGGTGCAGGGAGGGAAGTACAGAGGTGATGTTAGGGGTAAGTTTTTCACTCAGAGGGTGGTGAGTGAATGGAATCGGTTGCCGTCATCGGTGGTGGAGGCGAACTCGCTGGGGTCTTTTAAAAGACTTCTGGATGAGTATATGGGGTTTAATGGGATTGGGGGTTATAGATAGGTCTATAGATTGGTAGGGTTGATGTGATCGGCGCAACTCAAGGGCCGAAGGGCCTGTTTGTGCTGTAATGTTCTATGTTCTATGTTCTAACTTCATTGCAGTGTTAATGTAAGCCTACTTGTGACCAATAAGTAAACTTCAGCCTGTCACATGATCTCTCGAACTCAGCTCGCCAAAGATTTCCAGTTGGTTCAAACTTTTCTCCTCAAATCTGTAAACCCGTGAGTTGTGTCTCAGAGAGCGGTGGGGGGGGTGGGGGGGTGGGGTGGGGGGGAGGGGTTCATCAAACCGAAGGAGCTGTAATTTTAAACGTGCCCCTGCTTCTGTGAACCATACACATGCAAAGTACAACTGGCCCCTGTTGACCCTATCCCCCCCCCCAATCCCCACCACCATCCCCCAGTTCCCCCAACCCTCCCCCACCCGGCGAAAATGGTGAGCCCAGCAGCAGGACTGTCAGAGTGGGGGTGCTCAGTGCCATTCTGGCTCAGTCACTGACACCTTCCGTCCCCCGACCAAAATTCAGGCCAGAGTCTCTGTGCTTTGAGAGAACCTGATGTGGAGATGGGTCCTGGGTTCGATTCCCGGCTCGGGTCACTGTCTGTGTGGAGTTTGCACATTCTCCTCGTGTCTGCGTGGGTTTCCTCCGGTTTCCCTCCACAGTCCAAAGATGTGCGGGTTGGGTTGATTGGCCATGCTTAAATTGCCCCTTAGTGCCCAGGGATGTGTAGGTTAGAGGGATTAGTGGGTATAATATGTAGGGATATGGGGGCAGGGCCTGGGTGGGATTGTGGTCGGTGTAGACTCGATGGGCTGAATGGCCTATTCTTGCACTGTAGGGTTCTATGTTTTATGTTCTAGATGCCAGTGTTGGACTGGGGTAAGCACAGTAAGAAGCCTCACAACACCAGGTTACAGTCCAGTAGGTTTATTGGGGAGACCATGCAGACGCTACGATAATGGATGAATGAACTTCGCTCGACAATCACCAGGCAAGACTGTTCCCTTCCTGTTGGTGAACACTTCAGTGGTCACGGGCATTCAGCCTCTGACCTTCGGGTAAGCATTCTCCAAGGCGGCCTTCACGACACACGACAGAGTCACTGAGCAGAGACTGATAGCCAAGTTCCGCACACATGAGGACGGTCTCAACAGGGATCTTGGGTTCATGTCGCACTATCTGTAACCCCCGTGACTTGCCTGAGCTTGCAACATCTCACTAACTGCCCTGTCCGGAGACAATATCGTTAACCCACGCTTAACGTTCTCTCCACTCACGCTGTCTGTACCTTTAAGACTTGATTACCTGTAAAGACTTCCATTCCAACCATTATTTTGTAAATTGAGTTTGTGTCTTTATATGCCCTGTTTGTGAACACAGCTCCTCACTCACTCCGAAACCTCGTGCTACCAAATAAACCTGTTGGACTTTAACCTAGTGTTGTGAGACTTTGAGAGAACTCAATTGGTACCATTCTCCACTCTGGACCCAGGCCTGGATTCGAGTGCCCTCTGCTGGATCACTGCGGAATAGTGAGCATGGGATTGTCAGCAACGAGGGGAAAGATTTTATGATGGATAGACTGGTGAATTGGAATGAAGGCCCAATAAAGAGGAGTGTATTGTGTGAGCATTACACCGGACCATGAGGTCGGAAACTGCACCCACAATCCTACACTTGATCATTCTGGCTGCCTTTCAGTGAGGACCAGGCTCGAGGGGTTGAATTGCTGTTCCAATGTTCCCTGATCCACAGTGTATGGGGCCTGCTCGTCAGTCGCAATAACTTTATAGTGAAGTAAGCTTATGTGCTTGAATGCTCACTCCAGATCCTTGCTAAATTCATTATTGAGATGTGGGCACCACTGGCTAGCCCAGTTGCTCCATCCCTAATTGCCCTCAAGAAGCAAGGAAACATTGACAATAAGAGCAGGAGTAGGCCATTTGGCCCTTCGAGCCTGTTCCACCACTCAGCGGCACGGTAGCACAGTGGTTAGCACTGCTGCTTCACAGCTCCAGGGTCCTGGGTTCGATTCCCGGCTCGGGTCACTGCCTGTGTGGAGTTTGCACATTCTCCTCGTGTCTGCGTGGGTTTTCTCCGGGTGCTCCGGTTTCCTCCCACAGTCCAAAGATGTGTGGGTTAGGTTCATTGGCTATGCTAAAAATTGCCCCTTAGTGTCCTGGGATGTGTAGGTTAGAGGGATTAGCAGGTAAAATGTAGGGATATGGGGATAGGGTGGGATTGTGTTCGGTGCAGACTCGATGGGCTGAAGGGCCTGTTTCTGCACTGTAGGGTTCTATGCAGTATGATCATGGTCCATCATCCAACACCTGATCCAGCCTTCCCCCCTTATCCTTTGATCCCTTTCACCTCAAGCGCTATATCTGATTGCTTCTTGAGAACTTGCAATGTTTTAATCTCACACACGTTCCGTGGGAGTGAATTCCACAGGATCACAACTCTCTGGGTGAAAATATTTCTCCTCCTCTCAGTCCTAAAGGGTTTACTCCATATCCTTAGACAATGACCCTAGTTCTGGACATCCCCACCACTGGGAACATCCTTCTTGCATCTGCCCTATCTCGTCCTGTTACAATTCTATGAGATCCCCACATCATTCTTCTGAACTCCAGTGAATGTAACCCTAACCAACTCAATAGCTCCTCCTATGTCAGTCCTCCCATCCCAGAAATCAGCCTGGTAAAACTTTGCGGAACTCCGTCCTGAACAAGAACATAGGCTTGGGATTCAGTTTTAGCCTCAGGGATATAGAGTCTTTTAATAATGAATTTTTATCCACAGGCATTTAAGTCCAGCAAGGGACATGCGGGCGGCAGGTTGTGGTGGGCTGCTCTTGGATGTTGCTTCGGGAGTTGCCTACTGCTTCATGTCGTTGGTGTGCGTAAACTGGACCATCTCGAGGGCATCATGACAGCTCAGAGGCTATCTCTGTTGCTGTGCGGACACATGGATTTGGGCCTGTGTCCGTGGGAGTTTGCGCGTTCTCCCCATGGTTGCGTGGGTTTCCTCCGGGTGCTCCGGTTTCCTCCCACATCCCAAAAATGTGCTTTTAGGCTGATTGATTGGGTAACAAATTGTCCCTATATTGGACCTCCCTGATCCTCGCACATTAGGCATAGACTAAAATCATGAATCGGTCACTGACAATGGGACGGCGGCGCGGGCTCGTTGGGCCGAAGGGCCTGTTTCCCGTGCTGTGTTGTTCTTTGTTCTTTGTTCTTATCCTTTCTCGGATAAGGAGACCAGAAGTGCACACAATATTCCAGGTGTGGCCTCGCCAAGATATCCCTGCTCCTGTACTCGATTCCTCTCACTATGAACGTCAACACACCATTTGCCTTTTTCACTGCGCCTTCATACTTACCTTCAGCAACTGGTGCACGAGGACATTCAGGTCTCATTGAACATTCCCCTCTCCATTTAGAGCTGTCAATATAATTGCTTGCTGATTTTGCTGCCAAAACCTCTCATTTATCCACAATTTACAGGCCTCTCAGCCTGTCCAAATCACATCTTTGCATCGTCCTCACAGCTCACCCTCCCACCCAACTTTATATCATCTGCAAGTTTGGAAATATTACATTTGGTTCCCTTTTCTCAATCATTTATATATCGTGAGTAGCTGGGGTCCATAAAACAATAAGGCCATGCCACTGTGTCACACTTATTTTCCATCCTCTGAATTAACTGGTGTGTCCCACACATTATCCAGCGAGCAAGTTCCCGGAGCTGGACAAGAAACCTTCAACCCATCTCGGACACCTGTCATAACATCCCGAATAACCCAGAATCTCATTGGTCGGCGCAAAACTTTCTAAATACTTGTGCTCCAAAGGCAAAGGCTGATTGGTGTAACAAATTGTCCCCTAAATTATTCTCCCCTTAATCTGGTTTCCAATGGGGGGGGTACCATAAGCATAGACACGGGTCAAGGGTAGAGGAGGAAAAACGCACTGTTAAGATGGCGGCGCGGGCTCGTTGGGCCGAAGGGCCTGTCTCCCGTTCTGAGCTGTTCTTTGTTCTTTGTTCTTAAAACCCATTAAAGGATTTTCCAGCCGCACTCACCCCAAGACTGGAAAATCCCATCCGAAGTCAACGGGCCTTGACATTCTCCTGTCCCGCCAGCTACGATTCCCATGGCGGGGGACGGGTACATTCTGTCCCAGTCATTGAGTATTTTCAGGGCGGAGGTAGACAGGTTCTTGATTGACGTGGGGGGGGGCAGGGAGGTCAAAAGAAATCGAGGGTGGGCGGAAATGTGGGATTGAGGTCGCAATCTGATAAGCGAAGATACCGTGGGGCGGCACGGTAGCACAGTGGGTTAGCACTGCTGCTTCACAGCTCCAGGGTCCTGGGTTCGATTCCCGGCTCGGGTCACTGCCTGTGTGGAGTTTGCACATTCTCCTCGTGTCTGCGTGGGTTTTCTCCGGGTGCTCCGGTTTCCTCCCACAGTCCAAAGATGTGCGGGTTCGGTTCATTGGCTATGCTAAAATTGCCCCTTAGTCTCCTGGGATGTGTAGGTTAGAGGGATTAGCAGGTAAATGTGTAGGGATATGGGGACAGGGTCTGGGTGGGATTGTGTTCGGTGCAGACTCGATGGGCCGAAGGGCCTATTTCTGCACTGTAGGGTTTCTATGGATAATAAAACCGTAGAACAGGCTCGAGGGGCTCAGTGCTCTACTCCTGCTCTTCATTCATATTCTCGTATGTTTATATGGAACAAGGAACTTTAATGGGTTTTAGAAAGCGTTTAGAAAGATTTGTAGATTGTTAAGAATGTTTTGGAGGGGACTGAGAGGGATTGAAGGTTTTCTGTCTGAAACTGTTACTGTCGAGCTCTGGGAACTTGCTCACTGGACAATGTGTGGGATTCACATCAAATCTCCAATTAATGTGACACGGTGTTGCATGGTTTAAAATACTTTCCAGAGCTCTGACGAAGGGTCACCCTGACTCGAAACATTGGCTCTATTCTCTCTCCAGTGATGCCATCAGACCCGCTGAGATTTTCCAGCACTGTCTGTTTTTGGTTCGGATTACAGCAGTATTTGGCCTATATATTTAGGGCGGCACGGTAGCACAGCGGGTTAGCACTGCTGCTTCACAGCTCCAGGGTCCTGGGTTCGATTCCCGGCTCGGGTCACTGCCTGTGTGGAGTTTGCACATTCTCCTCGTGTCTGCGTGGGTTTTCCCCGGGTGCTCTGGTTTCCTCCCACAGTCCAAAGATGTGCGGGTTAGGTTCATTGGCTATGCTAAAATTGCCCCTTAGTGTCCTGGGATGTGTAGGTTAGAGGGATTAGCAGGTAAATGTGTAGGGATATGGGGATAGGGTCTGGGTGGGATTGTGTTCGGTGCAGACTCGATGGGCCGAAGGGCCTGTTTCTGCACTGTAGGGTTCTATATTTGGCTAATGAGTCTTTTTGCGTTCTAGTTGGCGTAGGGGGGCAGTGCATCACAAGGGTGGATGCATGGCCTCCTAATAGTTGGAGCGTAGGGGACAAGTCACGTGATGGGATCTCCAGGAATGCAATTAATCGCAGTTGGCAACCCAGCCTTAGATCCCACCACCATTTAGGTTTTGTCTCCTGGTTTGGCTCTGCAGGGGAGCTCCTGGATTGTCCCCTCCAGCCCAGAATGAAGATCCCCATGCTCGGAGCTCAGTCGGTGTAAGCAGTCAATGGGTTGACAGTTAACATGGTCTCGCTGTGGCAAATGGAATTTAATGTTGGCAAGTGTGAGGTGGTCCACTTTGGTAGGAGGAATGGTAGGAAGGACTATTACTTATGTGGCGAAAAACTGCAGCAGGCGACAGTGCAGAGGGACCTCGGGGTCCTTGTGCATGAGTCGCAAAAACCCAGCTTGCAGGTGCAGCAGGTGGTCAAGAAGGCGAATGGGAAGCTGGCCTTCATAGCGAGGGGGATTGAATATAAAAGTAGGGAGGTCTTGCTGCAGCTGTATAGGGCATTGGTGAGGCCGCAGCTGGAGTACTGTGTGCAGTTTTGGGCGCCGCACTTGCGCAAGGATATTTTGGCCCTGGAGGGAGTGCAGAGGAGGTTTACTAGGCTGATACCGGAGTTGAGGGGATTGAGCTATGAGGAGAGGCTGAATAAACTAGGCTTGTACTCGTTAGAGTTTAGAAGAATGAGGGGAGATCTCATTGAGACGTATAAGATGATGAATGGGATGGATAGGATAGAGGTGGAGAGACTCTTCCCGCTCAAAAAAGACAGTAGGACTAGGGGGCACAGCCTCAAGATAAAGGGGAGGGCGGTTTAGAACGGAGTTGAGGAGGAACTTCTTCACTCAAAGGGTGGTGAATCTCTGGAATTCTCTGCCCGTTGAAGTGGTGGAGGCTGCCTCGCTAAATATTTTTAAGAAACGGGTTGATGGGTTTTTGATAAGAGAAGGGATTAAGGGTTATGGGGAGAGGGCGGGAAGGTGGAGCTGAGCCACGACAGATCAGCCATGATCTTATTGAATGGCGGGGCAGGCTCGAAGGGCCAGATGGCCTACTCCTGCTCCTATTTCTTATGTTCTTATGTTCTTATACTGTGATTGCACAGTCCTCCGAGGAACTATCGTCAATCTGCTTACAAGAGAAGAAAGTTAAAAGCTGGAGAATGTTACAGCTCATGAGGGCGGCCATTGGCCCATCCGTTCCCCTGCTAGCTGATTGACAAAGCCCCAATCAATTCATCCCACTGTCACCGTAACCCTGAAGGTCAAAATGAAGGCCAAAACTGTAATTGGAGCTGACGTCACTTTCACTGTTTAATAATTCAGAAAAGATTCTCTCAATTACATTGTAAGTGGAACCCCCAATGGGATGGTAAGAATTTTACACCATTAGACATTAAGGCACTGACAGAACTAGCAACATTCAGTTAAATGACTTTTAAATTAAGTTTTCCAGCTAACAAGAAGCAATTTACGCATATGCGATACAGTAATTGATTAAAACGAGTAATTATGATTGTAAAACGCGTACGCTGATATTTTGAATGTATTATTCTTGATTTTGAGGAATATTGTTCACTTTAGCCAAAAGCAGTTTACCACAAGGCATCAGGGTAAAAAAGACATTAAGATGAAGCCATATTTTGAGAGAATAATTCAACCTTGGAAATATGCAAGATTTATCAGTTAAAGTTTCGGTTAGAAAGAACACTTAATCATATTTCATGAATAGGGTTCATTCGCTGTCCAGACAAGATGGATTGGTGCCTAGATATGGTGTCATGAGTTAGTTTGGTTAGACCTTTAAGGGAGAACATTTATTTGAGCTCTGAGTGTCTTAGGCTACTCAGCAACTGGGTAGTGGGGTCAGCTAAGACGGGAGTTAGCTTCTGGATTTCACGGACTAATAAAGTACCGTGATGCTGGGAAGAGGAATGCGATTGGCTAAAATATTTGATCGATATTATTGTTGCTTTGCATATCCTGAAGATAATTGATTTAAAGTTACTGGAAAGCGGGAATGATTGGTAAGATAGTGGATCTGTTTTGAATTGTGTATGTCAGATTTTCATCAGAGGGGTCTGACTATCCCTTTAATAGTCTCTAATGGAAGATTAAATACATTTCTACGCCGAGATACCTGCCTCGTGAGTCTTGTATTGTCTAAATTTTAGGCAGTACAGGCCACCTTGGATACCCCAGCATCGTACATCGTCAGGTTTATTTCAAATGAACGGAAACTCGATGCGGTAACAACAAACATAATGCTCAGAGATAAACCCATGTGACCAGGCATCACATGTCATGCGGACAGCGTGTTAGACCTCCAGGATTCCCGTCAACCAGAGTTGGAAAGTTTGCCTGGGAGGGTAGTTTGTGCCTGGTTTTGGTACCCGAGAGTGTAGCCCTCAGTTTTGTGTTTGTGTCTCTGGACTGTAATTTGAAGCCACAAACTTCCAAACCATGGGTCTGAATGCTTGCTTCTTTACTCAGCCTTCATTGGCCATCCCTAATTGCCCTTTGAAATCCCTGGGATCCAAAACTCAAAAGGCGACTGGCATTCGGATGAAGAGACAATATTTCACTCGGGGTGTTGGCACGAGTGTAGGAATACTGAGGAAAGGAGTGTCAAAATGTTCCTTAAGGGGCACCGTTTGGGGGATGGGGTTCAGTCCATGGATGGGTGCTGATGAGGACATGGTGGGACAAAGGGCCTCGTTCTGTGACCTGTGACCGTGATTTTAATGGTCCGCCCTCCCTATCGATGGACAGATGGTCAGCGGGGGGAGGCCTGCGCAATTGGTCTGAATGGCAGATAGAGGGTGCGGGGGGCAACATTTTCAGGTGGTGTGGGGGCTTACAGTTGGCCGTGGGCTCCCGCGATTATGGGGTGCGGGGGCTGTGTTGAGGCAGAGGCCTGACAGCGCTCTCTCTTTCTGATAGACCTCTGGTGTTGTAACTGTGCATGTGCAGCCATAGAGGTCTGCACGTGCGCAATAGCTCCCACTGCTGCCTGCGTGGTGATTTATCCCTGCTCACTGCCTGCAGTCGCTGGAAACAGAGTAGCCCATTTTTTCAAGTACTATGCGAACAAGATTAGGAGTAAAAACTTGCCCAAATAATAGATCCTCAAACCTCCCATTTTCAGGCTTGCTGGACACTTTCCTCATAAAATTCCACCCACCGATTCCATGAGCAATGCCAATTACTAATCTTCTCTGTGTTAATCCATATATTATAGTTACAGTGCAAATAACGTGTTGGCTATAGAACATAGAACATTACAGCGCAGAACAGGCCCTTCGGCCCACGATGTTGCGCCGACCAGTTACAAAAACAATGACCCACTAGCCTAAACCAATCCCTTTTTGTCCATAAACCTATCCACGGAACTCATTCCACAATTTGCATTCAAAGAACAACACAGCACGGGAAACAGGCCCTTCGGCCCAACGAGCCCGCGCCGCCGTCCCATTGTCTCAGTGACCTATTCATGATTCTAGTCTACGCCTAACGTGCGAGGATTCCAGTTAGAAAAGTAGCCTTAAACTGTATCTCTCACAAGCCTCCATTCTTAAAGAGACATACTCGCACTTGGAGCCAGTGGGATGCACACAGGGAGTGGGGTTCCTGACAGTTTAGTTTGGGTTGTGAAGCTGTTAATTGACAATAGCACTCTCAACATGGACTGGAGTTGTTCCTAGTGTAGATCCTTGCTTCCAATGGATTTTATATGGTTTGCATTCATCACATTATAGGAAGGGTGTGACTACAATGGGGAGGGCGCAGAGAGAGTTCACCAGCATGCTGCCTGGCGTGGAACATTTAAGTTATGAAGAAAGATTGCGTAGACTGGGATTGCTTTCATTGGAGCAGAGGAGACTTGAGGGGCGACCTGATCGAGGTGGGAAAGGCTTATGAGGGAGCAGCTGTTCCCCCTTAGTTGAAGGGTCAGTCACAAGGAAACAGGTTCCAGGTGAGGGGCAGGAGGTTGAGGGAGAATTTTTTACCCAGAGGGCGGTGAGGGTCTGGAATGCGCTGCCTGGGAGGAGGTGGGTCGCCTCACATCCTTCAGAAAGTACCTGGATGAGCACTAGGCACACTGTAACATTCAGGGCTACGGGCCAAGTGCTGGTAAATAGATAAAATCCTGATGGGACTAGACAGGCGAGGTGTGGGAAGAATGTCGGGGAAGTCCAGAACTAGGGGGTCACAGCCTAAGAATAAGGGGGAGCCATTCAGGACTGAGATGTGGAAGAACCTCTTCACTCAGAGAGTCGCGAACCTGTGGAATTCTCTAGCACAGAAAGCTACTGGGGCCGGTTCATTAGTTATGTTCGAGAGGAAGATGGATGAGGCCCTTGTGACGAAAGGGATCAAGGGATATAGGGAGACAGTGGGATACTGAAAGTGCATAATCAACCATGATCATATTGAATGGTGGTGCAGGCTCGAAAGGGCAGAACAGAACATAGAACACTACAGCACAAACAGGCCCTTCGGCCCACAAGTTGCGCTGATCATATCCCTACCTACTAGGCCTATCTATAACCCTCAGTCTCATTAAATCCCATCTACTCATCCACAAGTCTCTTAAAACGAGTTCGCCTCCACCACCACTGACGGCAGCTCACCCACCACCCTCTGAGTGAAAAACTTACCCCTGACATCTCCTCTGTACCTGCTCCCCAGCACCTTAAACCTGTGTCCTCTCGTAGCGACCATTCCAGCCCTGGGAAATAGCCTCCGAGAATCCACCCTATCTATACCTCTCAACATCTTATAAACCTCTATCAGGTTGCCTCTCAACCTTCGTCTCTCTTTGAGAAGGGACCGAGCTCCCTCAACCTGTCCTCATAAGTCATGCCTCCCTAAGAATCCTATTTCTTATGTTCTATCCTAATAAGAATCCTATTTCTTACGTTCTTTTGTTCTTATGTTCTCCCAATCCAGGCAACATCCTTGTAAATCTCCTCTGCACCCTCTCAATAAGCTTCCACATCCTTCCTGTAGTGAGGTTGGCCTACTCCTGCATCTATTTTCTACGTTCTATGTCTCTAAATGGGATCGAGTGGGAAGCCAGGTGTATCTCACGTGTAGACTGGATGGGCTGAAGGGCCTCTTCCGCACTGTATGATTCTGTGATTGAATGGATATCCAGGAATGATCTCTGCTAAGCTGAGAGGGCTGAGAACCAAACGGAATAGTGTCCCATGTGGAATTAACCACATGTTGATAGGCGGCAAATGTAGATGATGGAAAGGAGCATAATTGTAACTCACCTGAGGGAGTGAAGGCAAGTTACTGGTTCAGGACACGCTGTGGCGTATTTTCCAGCGACCCTTTGACAACTTAAACATTGAACACTAACCTAAGTGGAGATCAGCAACAATGTTAAACTATCAGGCACATGGGAAAGATAGTGACACTTGCAGTTAGCTCACTCCATCCACGTTACAATACCTTTTGGCAAGCTCCTTGTGTAGGGTGGGACTATCACATTCAGAATGCAGCCAGATCCAAATGATTTTAACAACAAGTTGTAGATTTATTGATCTATCTCACTGTGCACACAGAAATGTAAAACATGGTTCTCTGATTCCTTCCCCGGGGATTCCGTAGACGAGTGACTGGCAGAAGATGAAAGGAATGTGTACGTTACAGACGTAACAGTTCTCTCCGGATCCTGGGTTAAACACAACCGACACAAGCCAAGTATGCACAGATAGTGCACGGGTAAGGATTGAGAGCAATCTGCCCTGGAAAGATAGACCGAAAATTCATCAAATTTAGGTGATGGGTGACATGCGTTGTCTGATTCATAAAATCCTTATCGTGTAAATAGAGGCCATTCAGCCCATCAAGTCTGACAGGGAATCCCACCCAGGCCGATTCCCGTAACCCCAAAACTAAACACCCTACGGCACGGTAGCACAGTGGGTTAGCACTGCTGCTTCACAGCTCCAGGGTCCTGGGTTCGATTCCTGGCTCGGGTCACTGTCTGTGCGGAGTTTGCACATTCTCCTCGTGTCTGCGTGGGTTTTCTCCGGGTGCTCCGGTTTCCTCCCACAGTCCAAAGATGTACGGGTTAGGTTCATTGGCTATGCTAAAATTGCCCCTTAGTGTCCTGGGATGTGTAGGTTAGAGGGATTAGCAGGTAAATGTGTAGGGATATGGGGATAGGGTCTGGGTGGGATTGTGTTCGGTGCAGACTCGATGGGCCGAAGGGCCTGTTTCTGCACTGTAGGGTTCTATATTCTAGGGTTCTATATTCTATATTCTACGTTTATTTTTATTAGTGTCACAAGTAATTTTACATTAACGCTGCAATGAAATAACTCATAGAAACCCTACAGTGCAGAAAGAGGCCCTTCAGCCCATCGAGTCTGCACCGAACACAATCCCACCCAGGCCCCTATCCCCATACCCCTACACATTATACCCAATAATCCCTCTAACCTACACATCCCTGGACACTAAGGGGCAATTTCTTAGCACGGCCAATCAACCTAACCCGCACATCCTTGGACTGTGGGAGGAAACCGGAGCACCCGGTGGAAACCCACACAGACACGAGGAGAATGTGCAGACTTCACACAGACGGTGACCCGAGCCGGGAATTGAACCCAGGACCCTGGAGCTGTGAAGCAGCAGTGCTAACCCACTGTGCTACCGTGCCCGCCCTATGAAGTCTAAAGTTGTGTGTGTTAGGTTGATTGGCTATGCTAAAATTGTCCCTTAGTGTCCTGAGATGTGTAGGTTAGAGGGATTAGTGGGTAAAATATGTGGGGATATGGGGGTAGGGCCTGGGTGGGATTGTGGTGGGTGCAGTCTTGATAGGCCGAATGGCCTCTTTCTATGATTCCGTGAAGTTACTCTGAAAATCCCCTAGTCGCCACACTCCAGCGCCTGTTCGGGTGACACTGAGGGAGAATTTAGCACGGCCAATGCACCCTAACCAGCACGTCTTTCGGACCGTGGGAGGAAACCGGAGCACCCGAAGGAAACCCACGCAGACATGGGGAGAATGTGCAGACTCCACACAGTCACCCAAGGCCAGAATCAAACCCAGGTCCGTGGAGCTGTGAGGCAGCTGTGCTAACCATTGCGTCACCATACTGCGAGAACCTTTATACTTACACTGGCCTTGAAGGTGTCATAACACCACTCGGGCTGAATTTTCACTTTGGGAGAGAGGCAAAGGAGACAGGATTGTTCCTGGGACCTGAACCTGTTCTCGGGGCAAGGGGAGGAATTGGGACCCACCCACCACCCGACCCATTCACACTCCTACACCCCCTACACGTTTTCTCATTCACCCACTCACCCATTCACTAACATTGGGATTGGAGTTTTAAACTATCCGAAGGCAGTTAATGGTGCAAATAGGGAGAGTGGCCGGTCTTCACTGCAGAATCTACAGCACTCCGACAGAGCTCCTGAATGGAAACTCTAATCCATATTTCTGAAGCTGGTCTCGGGACACTCAGCCAGAGTTAGAGAGCACCTTCAGAGCAGAGGAATCTCGGAGCAGTGGGGTGGTCTGACAGTGGCAAATCTAACCTCAGTGCTCGGTCTACACTGAGAGAGATAATCAAAGCAAGGAACAAGGATAAATGCCAAATCTAAAGGGAAAATGCTGGAAAATCTCAGCAGGTCTGGAAACATTGGTAAGGAGGGACAAGAGTTCAGGTTTCAAGTTCAGATGATCTTTTGTCAAAGCTCAAAGGCATAGAAAGTGGGAGATATTTATACTGCAGGATGAGGGAATGAAAGATGAAGGATAAATATCTCCCATTTTGAAGGGGATGGATAGGGTAGAGATGGAGAGGCTCTTCCCGCTCAGAAAGGACAGTAGGACTAAGGGGCACAGCCTCAAGATAAGGGGGGGTGGTTTAGAACAGAGTTGAGGAGGAACTTCTTCACTCAAAGGGTGGTGAATCTCTGCCCGTTGAAGTGGTGGAGGCTGCCTCGCTAAATATATTTAAGACGCGGGTTGATGGGTTTTTGATAAGAGAGGGGATTAAAGGTTATGGGGAGAGGGCGGGAAAGTGGAATTGAGCCACGACAGATCAGCCATGATCTTATTGAAAGGCGGGGCAGGCTCGAGGGGCTAGATGGCCTACTCCTGCTCCTATTTCTTATTTTCAATGCCTTTTAGCTTTGACAAAGGGTCACCTGGACTCGAAACATCAGGTCTCTTCTCCCCTTACAACTGCTGCCAGACCTGCTGAGATTTTCCAGCATTTTCTCTTTTGGTTTCATTTGCAGTGATCTCATAGAAAGCCTACAGCGCAGAAAGAGGCCCTTCAGCCCATCGAGTCTGCACCGACCACAATCCCACCCAGGCCCTACCCCCCATATCCCTCCATATTATACCCACTAATCCCTCTAACCTACACTAATCCCTGGACACTAAGGGGCCAATCAACCTAACCCGCACATCTTTGGACTGTGGGAGGAAACCGGAGAACCCGGAGGGAACCCACGCAGACACGGGGAGAATGTGCAAACTCCACACAGACAGTGAGCCGAGCCCGGGAATCGAACCCAGGACCCTGGAGCTGTGAAGCAGCGGTGCTAACCCACTGTGCCACCCTTTGCTTTTGGATGGATGCCAAATGATCCTTATCCAGGGTCCACCCCTGGAAACGCTGGTGTGAGTGTCAGAAATCAGAACAAAATTAGACTAGGCCTTGCTGCTCTTTTAAGAAAAGCGACTGCGATTGAGAAACTGAATCCTGCAGGGCCTGATTTTTTTTTAGTTGCTAAGCAACCCTCCTTTAGCAAAATGGTGGACAGGAAGTAGGCCTCCCACAATCACTGATGAACAATCCTTTACCTCCGCCTGAAGGAGACTTCTGCTCCATCGTTAATTAAATAGGGGGTCAAATTCTTGTTTAAGTCTTCCCCACACCCCACTCCCACAACTGCAGGATTTGTTGTTCTTGAACCAGACAACATCTGCAAAAAGAGCTACTTCTGGTCAAGTTCCTTCCCTGAACTCTGACCTTTAAATCGCCTGCCCCCTGGCAATTGAAATACCCCTGGCACTGCAGCTGCCATGATATTACTTCACCATATCATTACTAAAATTGTAAGAGGGTGAACCAGCCGGTCATTTCCTTATCTATGAGACACCGACAAAAACATATATTTAATCCTGTTGGGGTCAAATGGCAAATCTTCACACTTCTGCCCAAGTATTTCTTCGGTACTCACTCAGTATATAAAACATCTGAGGGGCGTCTGCCTTGTTGCACATTGGCTTAAAGATTGGTGGAAGAGCAGAGTTGTTGCAGAATAAGCTGGTGCCCATGTAGGTGAAACGGGGCCTCTCGAAGATCGAATTGTCCATCAGCTCCTTCAGGTCTATCACGTCGGACAAGGGGAAATCCAGCGACCCAAGCTTACAGAGATAAGAGACAGCAAGGCGTTAACCACACACTCGAGGCAGAGCTATTCCGATTGCATTGCCGAGAAAATATTGTTGGTGGCTTTAGAACATAAGAAATAGGAGCAGGAGTAGGCCATCCAGCCCTTCGAGCCTGCCCCGCCATTCAATAAGATCATGGCTGATCTGATAGTGGATCAATTCCACTTTCCCGCTTTCTCCCCATAACCCTTAAATCCCTTGACTATCAGAAACCTATCTACCCGTGACTTAGCACATTGAGTGGAGTGGGATGTGCAGTGGGGGGGTGGGCGGAGGGGTTGGAGGGGGATTTCCTTAGAGCCTCTGCCAGTCATGTGATGCTAGATTGATAGGAGAACTTTAGAAACACAAATGGTCAACAACAGACATTCATATCCCACATGACAATCATTCTTACCACAATCACTTGTTTCGGTGTGGTCGCTAACTCATTTGGAAGACAGTAAGAAGTCTCAGAACTTAAAGTCCAATTGAAATTGCAAAAGTCACCAGCTTTCAGACCCTTCATCAGCTGCACTCACCTGATGAAGGGTCAGAGCCCCCGAAAGCTAGTGGCATTTGCTACCAAATAAACCAGTTGGACTTTAACCTGGTGTTGTGAGATTTCTTACTGTGTTTACCCCAGTCCAACGCCGGCATCTCCACATCATCTGGAATAAACCACCTCTAAGATATGCCCTGTTGCAAACGTAGGAAGGGGAGTTCCTCTGCACTGGAGGATTATATTCACTGGAGTTTAGAAGAGTGAGAGGGATCTTATAGAAATTTATTAAATTCTAACAAGGTGAGACAGGATAGATTCAGAAGGAATGTTCCCAATGGTGGGGCAGTCCAGAACTAGCTTGAGGGTAAGGGGTAATCCTTTTAGAACTGAGGTGAGGAGAAAGTTCTTCACCCAGAGAGTGGTGAAAGTGTGGAATTCACTCCCAGAGAAAATAGTTGAGGCCAAAATGTTATGTGCGTTCAAGAAGAAATTAGATATAGCTCTTAGGGCTAAAGGGAGTGGCATGGTGGCACAGCCTTCACATATGGCATGTCAGCCTTCATAGGAAGGGGTATAGAATATAAGAGTAGGAGTCTGATGTTGCAGTTGTATAGAACGTTGGTTAGGCCTCACCTGGAGTACTGCGTCCAGTTCTGGTCGCCGTACTACCGGAAGGATGTAGAGATCCTGGAGAGAGTGCAGAGGAGATTTACCAGGATGTTGCCTGGTATGGAAGGGCTGTCTTACGAGGAAAGATTGAACGCACTTGGGCTGTTTTCCCTTGAGAGACGTCGGCTGAGGGGGGATCTAATAGAGGTTTATAAGATTATGAAAGGGATAGATAGAGTAAATGGTGGTAAGCTTTTTCCGCTATTAGAAATGGATAGAACGAGGGGTCACGGGCTTAGGGTGAGGGGGGCTAGATATAAGACTAATATTAGAGGGCAGTTTTTCACACAAAGGGTAGTGGGGATGTGGAATGCACTGCCGAGTAAGGTGGTGGAAGCAGGCACGCTAGGGTTGTTCAAGAGTCACTTGGACAGCCACATGAGCGGTCTACATATAGGGGGATATAGCAGGCCTTACTAAACATTGTAGGCTTGGGGTTCAGTTTTAGAACAAAGAACAAAGAACAATCCAGCACGGTAAACAGGCCCTTCGGCCCAACGAGCCCGCGCCGCCACATCACCCTACACCTATTCTACCCTGCATGTCTATGAATGGAACCCTACTCAGTCAGATTCAGGGAAGAAATAGTGTCAATTTGGTAAAAACCGATTAGCCTGAGAGCACATTTTTGGGGTGTGGGAGGAAACCGGAGCGCCCGGAGGAAACCCACGCAACCACAGGGAGAATGCGCAAACTCCCACAGACACAGGCCCAAATCCATGTGCCTGCACAGCCAGCAGTGCTAGTCACTGAGCTGTTGCGGCGCCCATCTACCGGTCCAGGATCAAGCACACACACCGACATGAAGTCCTAGGCCACTCCTGGAACTTCCAAGAGCAGCCCAGGCACGACCCGCCGTGTGAATGCCCCTCGTTTGACACGAGGTGGACCTCCACCTGTGGAATAAAGTCAAAAATATTAATCTTACAGCCTGCCTTTCCGGTGTCTCCCGAGGTTTAACCCTATTTAATATCCCCTACCATATCCCTCCATTCTCGTTTCACTCATGTATCTATCGAACTGCATCTTAAACGAGTCCAACGTTCCTGCCTCCACCACCCTACTCGGTAGCGCGTTCCAGATCCCTACAACTATCTGCGTAAAGAACCTTCTTCTCACCTCCAAATTATACCTCTCCCCCCTCACCCTTAAATGATGACCTCTCGTGTTCGTATCCAGTCTAGGGAGCAGTCTCTCACTATTAACTCTATCCATTCCCTTCATTATCTTATATACTTCTATCATGTCCCCTCTCAATCTCCGCCTTTCCAAGGAGAATAGTCCCAGTTTCTTCAACCTCTTCTCGTAACCCAGTCCCCCCATGCCAGGCAACATCCTGGTAAACCTCCTCTGCACCCTTTCCAGAGACTCCACGTCCTTCCGGTAGTAAGGTGACCAGAACTGGACGCAGTACTCCAAATGCGGTCTAACCAACGTTCTGTACAACTGAAGCATTAGACATCAGCTTTTATACTCTATGCCCTTTCCTATAAAGGCCAACATCCCATAAGCCTTCCTAACAACCTTCTCCACTTGTGATGCAACCTTCATGGATTTGTGAACCTGCACTCCCAGGTCCCTCTGTATGGCTATACTCCTAATCGGCCTCCCTTAAATCACATAGCTCCTCTCTGCATTATTCCGTCCAAAATGCATCACCTCGCATTTGTCAGGATTGAATGCCATCTGCCACCTATCTGCCCACTGCACCAACCTGTCTATATCCTGTTGTATCACCTGACAATCCAGTTCTGTACCCGCCAACCCTGCCATCTTGGTGTCATCAGCAAACTTGCTAATCACACCACCTACGCCCTCTTCCAAGTCATTTATGTAGACTACAAAGAGGAGAGGTCCCAGTACTGAGCCCTGCGGCACACCACTGGTCACTGGCCTCCAGCCTGACAAGGTCCCCTCCACAGCTACCCTCTGTCTCCTATTTCCCAGCCAGTTCTCAATCCACTTAGCTACCTTGCCTCGTATCCCATGCGCCTTAACCTTTTCTACCAGCCTACCGTGAGGGACTTTGTCAAACGCCTTACTGAAATCCATATAGATGACATCAACGGCTCTCCCATCATCAACCGTTTTTGTCACCTCCTCAAAGAATTCCACCAGATTTGTAAGGCAAGACCTCCCTCTAACAAAGCCATGTTGCGTATCCCCAATCAGATCGCAACGCTCCAAATGCTCATACATCCTACCCCTAAGTACTTTTTCCATTAATTTCCCTACCACTGATGTCAAACTCACCGGCCTATAATTTCCAGGGTTATCCCTGCTACCTTTTTTGAACAGTGGTACCACATTTGCTACCCTCCAGTCTTCTGGGACCTCACCTGTGTCCAAAGAAGAGACAAAGATTTGCGCCAGAGGCCCAGCAATTTCATCTTTCGCCTCCCTAAGCAGCCTGGGATAAATACCATCAGGCCCCGGAGTTTTATCTGTCCTTACGCTACCTAAAAGCCCTAGCACTTCCTCTCTCGTAATAACTATATCCTGCAAATAAACCTCCACTCCCTCCAAGAGACCACACGATTCCGAACCCCACTCCTTTGTGAATACCGACGCAAAGTATTCATTCAGGAGCTCCCCCATCCCCTCCGACTCAATACACAACTCTCCACTCTTGTCCCTAAGAGGACCAATTTTCCTTCTAACTACTCTATTGCCTCTGATATAGGAATAAAATGCCTTTGGATTTTCCTTAATCCTACCAGCCAAAGCTATCTCATGCCCTCTCTTCGCCCTTCTAATTCCCCTTTTTAGCTCCCTCCTACTCTCGCTGTATTCTTCCAGGGATTAGCCTCAGGGATATAGAGTCTTTTTAATAATGAATTTTTTATCCACAGGCATTTAAGTCCAGCAAGGGGCATGCGGGCGGCAGGTTGTGGTGGGCTGCTCTTGGATGTTGCTTCGGGAGTTGCCTACTGCCTTATGTCGTTGGTGTGCGTAAACTGGACCATCTCGAGGGCATCATGACAGCTCAGAGGCTATCTCTGTTGCTATGCGGACACATGGATTTGGGCCTGTGTCCGTGGGAGTTTGCGCGTTCTCCCCATGGTTGCGTGGGTTTCCTCCGGGTGCTCCGGTTTCCTCCCACATCCCAAAAATGTGCTTTTAGGCTGATTGATTGGGTAACAAATTGTCCCTATATTGGACCTCCCTGATCCTCACACATTAGGCATAGACTAAAATCATGAATAGGTCACTGACCATGGGACGGCGGCGCGGGCTCGTTGGGCCGAAGGGCCTGTTTCCCGTGCTGTGTTGTTCTTTGTTCTTTGTTCTAGCAATTAGCATCGCTGCCTCAAAGCGCCAGGGAACCAGGTTCCGCTCCAGCCTCAGGTCACTGTCTGTGTGGAGTTTGCACATCTTCCCCATGTCTGCTTGGGCTTTCTCCACAATCCAAAACTAAGCGGGCTAGGTGGATTGGCCATGTTAAATTGCCCTTGGCGTCTAAAGGTGTGAAGGTTAGGGGGATTAGCTATGGTAAATGTGTGGGGTTACAGGGATAGGACGGAGGACGGCCTGAGTAAGACACTCTGTCAGAGAGTGGGGTGCAGACTCATTGGGTCTAATGGCCTCTGTTCTGTAGGGATTCTACGCATCAAGGATTATGGGAGGGAGGTGGGGTCAGGCTGTTCAATTTCCTCTTACCTTTGCTGTTTTTCAAATTGTGGCTTCTATTGGCTCAGAAATCGGTTATCAAGTCATGGACTCATACAGTGCAGAAAAGGCCATTCGGCCCAAAGAGTGTGCACCAACAACAACTACCACGAAATTCGCGCTAATCCCATTTTCCTGCACTTGTTCCATACCTTTGAATGTTGTGATATTTTTAAAGGTTGTAGGATTTCCCGCCTTCACTTCCCAGGCAGGTTCCCTGCACCCCGAGTGAAAACATTTCCTCAAATCCCCTCTGAATCTCCTGCTCCTCACCCTAAAACTATTCCCTCATCGTGACTGACCCCTCAACTGAGGGGGACAGCTGCTCTGTACTCACCCTTCCATGCCCCTCATAATCTTACACACCTCAAGCACGTTTCTGCTCAGCTTTCTCTGCTGTAAAGACAACAAGATGTGGAGATGCCGGCGTTGGACTGGGGTAAACACAGTAAGAAGTCTCACAACACCAGGTTAAAGTCCAACAGATTTATCTGGTATCAAAAGCCACTAGTGGGGTGCCCCAGGGGTCGGTGCTGGGGCCTCAGCTATTTACCATTTATATAGATGATCTGGAGGAGGGAACCGAGTGTAGGGTGTCGAAATTTGCTGATGACACCAAGATTGGGGGAACGGCAAATTGTGCGGAGGGTGTGGAGAGTCTGCAGAAGGATCTAGATAGGCTGGGCGAATGGGCCAGGAAATGGCAAATGGAATTTAATGTTGGCAAGTGTGAGGTGGTCCACTTTGGTAGGAGGAATGGTAGGAAGGGACTATTGCTTACGTGGCGAAAAAACTGCAGCAGGCGACGGTGCAGAGGGACCTCGGGGTCCTTGTGCATGAGTCGCAAAAATCCAGCTTGCAGGTGCAGGCAGGTGGTCAGGAAGGCGAATGGGATGCTGGCCTTCATAGCGAAGGGGATTGAATATAAAAGTAGGGGAGGTCTTGCTGCAGCTGTATAGGGCATTGGTGAGGCCGCAGCTGGAGTACTGTGTGCAGTTTTGGGCGCTGCACCTGCGCAAAGATATTTTGGCCTTGGAGGGAGTGCAGAGGAGGTTTACTAGGCTGATACCGGAAGTTGAGGGGGTTGAGCTGTGAGGAGAGGCTGAATGAACTAGGCTTGTACTCGTTAGAGTTTAGAAGAATGAGGGGAGATCTCATTGAGACGTATAAGATGATGAATGGGATGGATAGGATAGAGGTGGAGAGACTCTTCCCGCTCAAAAAAGACAGTAGGACTAGGAGCCTCAAGATAAAGAGGGGGCGGTTTAGAACAGAGTTGAGGAGGAACTTCTTCACTCAAAGGGTGGTGAATCTCTGGAATTCTCTGCCCGTTGAAGTGGTGGAGGCTGCCTCGCTAAATATTTTCAAGAAGCGGGTTGATGGGTTCTTGATAAGAGAGGGGATTAAGGGTTATGGGGAGAGGGCGGGAAAGTGGAACTGAGCCACGACAGATCAGCCATGATCTTATTGAATGGCGGGGGCAGGCTCAAAGAGCCAGATGGCCTACTCCTGCTCCTATTTCTTATGTTCTTAAAGAGATGTGTATTGTCTCCAGACAGGACAGTTAGTGAGATTTTGCAAGTTCAGGCAAGTTGTGGGGGTTACAGATAGTGTGACGTGAACGCAGTTGAGACCGTCCTCATGTGTGCGGAACTTGGCTATCAGTCTCTGCTCAGCGACTCTGCGCTGTCGTGTGTCTTGAAGGCCGCCTTGGAGAATGCTTACCCGAAGGTCAGAGGCTGAATGCCCGTGACCGCTGAAGTGTTCGCCAACAGGAAGAGAACAGTCTTGCCTGGTGATTATCGAGAGATGTTCATTCATCCATTGTCGTACTATGCCTCAGGACTTCCTTTCCTGCATCACGTGCTCACTGTGTCATTCATCCATTGTCGTACTATGCCTCAGGACTTCCTTTCCTGCAGTGTATCGCCAGGCAAGACTGTTCTCTCCTTGTTGGAGAACACTTTAAGACTTGATTACCTGTAAAGACTCACATTCCAATCATTATTTTATGAATTGAGTTTGTATCTTTATATACCCTGTTTGTGAACAGAACTCCCACTCACCTGATGAAGGGGCAGTAAGCACTCAGAAAGCTGGTGGCTTTTGATACCAAATAAACCTGTTGGACTTTAACCTGGTGTTGTGAGACTTCTTACTATGAAGAAAACAATCCAAGCCTATCCAGTTCCTCTTTATGTCTCAAACGCTCCATCTAGGCAACATCCTGTTGAATCTCCTCTGTGTCCCGTCTAGTGCAATCGCATCCTTCTGATAGTGAGGTGACCAGAACTGCACACAGTACTCCAGCTGAGACCTTACCCAATGCTCTGTATAACTCCAAGATAACCTCCTTGTCCCTGCGAGGCAGCAGTGATAACTATTGCACCAGTTGATGCAACCTCCAAACCTTCTCCGTCAGAGAGTCCAGATTCCTTCTTCCTCTTTGCGTGAGGACATTGCTCTTATTTTAAGGTCGTAACCCTTTGCTCGGAATTCCTCATATTGTCTCTCAATCGACCCCAAAATAAAACCCTACAATCCATTTTAAACACTCCAGTTAGACAACCCCCTCCCACCCAACCTCTCCTGTTTCGAGGGAATGGAGGCCACATCCTTCAGTTTAACCTCAGGGAAGGGAAATAGAAACTGGGGCTGGAAGATTCTTGCAATTCCTGGAGGTGGGAAGAGAACGTGAAGGCTCGGATACTTGACATTAAGCCAAATGAAAGGCCATTGGGGGTTTTGAATATTTGCGTTCATTGCTGTACTGTTGATTAGGAGTTGAATACACGAGCAAATAAAAGATTATACAACCGAAGCAACTTGTGCATACGCGGATTAGCAAAACAGTAGTCGATTGAGGGACAATATGAGGAATTCCGAGCAAAGGGGCTATGATCTTAAAATAAGAGCAAAGAGGAAGAGGGAATCTGGGACTCTCTGACGGAGAAGGTTTGGAGGTTGCATCAACTGGTGCAATAGTTACCACTGCTGCCTCGCAGGGACAAGGAGGTTATCTTGGAGTTATACAGAGCATTGGGTAAGGTTGCAACTGGAGTACTGTGTGCAGTTCTGGTCATCTCACTATCGGAAGGATGCAGAAGGGACACAGAGGAGGTTGCCTGGGATGGATATTATTTGTCTTTATTATCGTGCTCTATGTATATTAGTGCATATCCTTTTGCATTCGTTAAATCCTATCTGATTCATCCCCTGGGATATAATCCCTTCCCTTCCTCTGGCTATTGAATTAGGTAAAAAGTCTGACAACACCAGGTTTTAGTCCAACCGATTTATTTGATAATATACTCACAAGCTTTCGAGGGTGCTGCCTCTTTGTCAAGTGAATGGAGAGTTCTGGCCTCAGACAGACAGAGCATACAAAGTACAGACAGTTGCTGATTAGAATGCGAATCATTTAAATCGGTTGGACTAAAACCTGGTGTTGTCAGACTTTTTACTGTGTTTACGCCAGTCCAACGCCGGCATACCCACATATTGAATTAGGAGCAGAAATTGGAAATTTCAGCCTACTCCGCTATTCAATCAGATCATGGCTGATCTCTCCTGGTCTCAAATCCAGCCCCCCCGCCTGTTCTCTATATCCTTTTCTCCCTTATGGCTAACACTGCTGCCTCACCCCAGGGACCCGGGTTCAATTCCCGGCTCGGCTCACCGCCTGTGCGGAGCCTGCGCATTCTCCCGTGTCTGCGTGGGTTTCCTCCGGGTGCTCCAGTTTCCTCCCACAGTCTGAAAGACTGTGCTGGTTTAGGTGCCCTCAGCCATGCTGAATTCTCCCTCGGTGCGCCCCAAAACGGGCGCCGGAGTGTGGCAACTTCATTGCAGTGTTAATGTAAGCCTGCTTGTGACCAATTAAATAAATAAACTTCAAGCTTTTTAAAACCAGAACTGTGTCTATCTCCCTCTTGAAACCATTCCACAATTCAGGCTTCACTGCGCCATGGGGCAGCAAATTCTATCCAGTATTTCCTATAAACCCATCATGTATTGGAGGGAAGTGGTGGTGAGGAGGTGGTATGCAGAAACCAAGATTACGTTAAGTCACAGTCAAGTTTAGAGACAATTTGAGAATTCTTACCCGGACAACGGTCACTGCTGTCAGGCTGTGTAAGAGGTTGGTGAACAGAATGCTGGCTAAAAGCATTCTCATATTCTCTGGTCTCCCCTGAAACAAAGCAATTCTGCGCAATCTATCAGCCTGAACTGCCTTTATAAGCTCCAGGTTGTCTCTTATTAAGTCAGTAACACGGGGACTGTAGATCAGAGAGCTCAATTAAATCTGTTCTGGTACAATGACCAACAGAAGTGTCATTCCTTCCAACTTTCCATGTCACTAATTAGTAACAGAGTGTCGTTACTGGGTTCCAAATAAGCAGCTTCAACTGTGCAGTGTGTGTGAGACACTTACAAATGTGTTTTTTAATCCCACTTTACAGCACAGTTTGATACCTTTTATATACTCGCATCAATGATTCTCGGTTCTGGGGCCAGCACAGTGGCAGAGATGGTGGCAGAATGGTCAGCACTGCTGCTCCACAGCGCCAGGGACCCGGGTTCAATTCCGGGCCTCGGGTCACTGACTGTGCGGAGACTGTACATTCTCCCCATATCTGCGTGGGTTTCCTCCGGGTTCCTCCACAGTCCAAAGGTGTGTGGGTTAGATTGATTGGCCATGCTAAATCGACCCTTGTGTCTGGGGATTAGCAGGGTAAATTACGGGAATAGGGCCTGCTCAGTGCAAACTCGATGGGCTGAATGGCCTCCTTTTGCACTGTAGAGGTTCGATGAATGTTCATGGGCTCTTATTGGGAGTGCCTCAGCGTCGCTAAGGAGCAAGTTGTGTGCCTCCGTTCTGGCTGGGTTTACGTGGGTTGACATGGTATCAACATTACCTGTTGGCATGGTGGCACAGTGGTTAGCACTGCTGTCTCGCAGTGCCAGGGATCTGCAGGTTCGATTCCTGGCTTGGGTCGCTGGAGGTTGCACGTTTTCCACATGTCTGCATGGGTTTCCTCTGGGTGCTCTGGTTTCCTCTCATTGAGACGTATAAGATGATGAATGGGATGGATAGGATAGAGGTGGAGAGACTCTTCCCGCTCAAAAAAGACAGTAGGACTAGGGGGCACAGCCTCAAGATAAAGTGGGGGGGGGGGGGTTTAGAACGGAGTTGAGGAGGAACTTCTTCACTCAAAGGGTGGTGAATCTCTGGAATTCTCTGCCCGTTGAAGTGGTGGAGGCTGCCTCGCTAAATATTTTTAGAAACGGGTTGATGGGATTTTGATAAGAGAAGGGATTAAGGGTTATGGGGAGAGGGCGGGAATGTGGAACTGAGCCACAACAGATCAGCCATGATCTTATTGAATGGCGGGGCAGGCTCGAAGGGCCAGATGGTCTACTCCTGCTCCTATTTCTTATGTTCTTATGTTCTTAAGTAGATTGGCCACGTTAAGTTGTCCTTTAGTGTCTAAAGACGTGCAGGTTTGGTGGATTAGCCATGGTATATGCACAGGGATAAGGGAATAGAGTGGAGTGCCTCGATGCGAAGCTCTTTTGGAGAGTTGATGCAGGCTTGATGGGCTGAATGGCCTCTTTCTGCACTGTTGGGGTTGTTTGGTTCTATGGGATGGCAAGCTGGGACATGAGGAAGCAAGAATTGGAAAAAGCTTTTCTATAAAATGAAACCTAGGCTAAGATCGAATGTCGAAGCTAGTGCTGTGGTATCAGCAGCATTGTAGGAGGCCATTCTGTCCATTGTATCCATGCTGACCGAGCTATCCAATGAACCCCACTCTTTCCGCAGACTCTCGCCGCATCTGGGGGGGGGGCGGAGTTGGGGAGGTGGGGAAGGTGAGAGGAAGGTGGAGGTGGGGGGAGAGGTGGCGGGGAGGTGGGGGGAAGGGGGGAGGTGGGGGGAGATGGGGGGGAGGTGGGGGGAGATGGGGAACGTGGGGGGAGGTGGGTGGGAGGTGGAAGGGGGACGTGGGGGAAGTGAGGGGGAGGTGGCGGGGGGTTGGGGGAAGGTGGGGGGGTAGGTGGGGAAGGTGGGGGAGGTGGAAGGGGGAGGTGGGGGAGAGGTGGCGGGAGGTGGGGGGGGAAGGGGGAGGTGGGGGGGAGATGGGGGGAGGTGGGGGAGATGGGGAATGTGGGGGGAGGAGGGTGGGAGGTGGAAGGGGGACATTGGGAGGTGGAGGGGGAGGTGGCGGGGGGTTGGGGGGAAGGTGGGGGGGTAGGTGGGGAAGGTGGGGGAGGTGGAAGGGAGTGGTGGAGGGGGAGGTGGCGGGGGTTGGGGGGACGGTTGGGGGGTAGGTGGGGAAGGTGGGGGGAGGTGGAAGGGGGAGGTGGAGGGGGAGGTGGGGGAGAAGGGGGGAGGTGGGGGGGAGAAGGGGGGGAGGTGGGGGGGAGATGGGGAACGTGGGGGGAGGTGGGTGGGAGGTGGAAGGGGGACGTGGGGGAGGTGGAGGGGGAGGTGGTGGGGGGTTGGGGGGAAGGTGGGGGGGTAGGTGGGGGGAGGTGGAAGGGGGTGGTGGAGGGGGAGGTGGCGGGGGGTTGGGGGGAAGGTGGGGGGAGGTGGAAGGGGGAGGTGGAGGGGGAGGTGGTGGGGAGGAGGGGGTGGGGGGAGGTGGGTGGAGGGGCGGAGGTGGAGGAAGGTGGAGGGGGTGGAGGGGAGGTGGGGGGAAGGTTGGGGGGAGATGGGGAATTGTGGGGCAGCGGGGGGGGCCTGTGTGGGGGTGGGGCCATGGGGGGGGGGGGGGAGGTGGGTCACCATAAGCAGGACTGCAAGATCCAGCAATGGAAGGTGCTAGAAAAATTCAGTCACTGTGTAGAACAACATCCTCCTCAACTCCCATGACTTTTTTTTTGCCTCTCAACTTCAATCCTCCAATTACTAACTCTCCTATCTGTGGAAATCGTGTCCCACATTGAGGGACGGGTCAAAACACTTGATGATTTTGAACGTCTCTATCGAATTTCCCCTCCGCCTACTTTGCCAAAGGTGCAACAATCCCAGGCTGCTCCCACACAAACTCAAACCCCAGGCTTGACAAGACTTGGAGAAAAGCCCGGGTAATACTGGAAACCATGACACAAAACTCCCATTTTAAAGAGAAAGATGAGAGTAGGAGGAATTTCGTAATGCTCGCTGAATGAAGAGGCTACAGGCGGACAGAACGATGGATGAAACCTTGCTGGAGGTCACAGGAGTCTTATCTACAGCTGGTGAGGCCCAGTCTCTACGGTTAGGTTGAGTAGCCACGCCTCTCAGTCAGGAGCATCGTTGGGGTAAATATGTGGGGTTACATGGATAGGGCCCTAGGTGGGGTTGTTGACAGTGCAGGTTCAATGGGCAGGTTCTGCACTATAAGGATTCTATCGTTCTAAAGGTCATTTCTTTTGGGGACGGTCTATCGCACCTTTTTCCACTCAGGCATTCGACAGGCAGCCTTCCCTTTGGGACCCACTCAGAGCTGTCAACAAACCAGTGGTGCCACTGGAGAGGTTGTGCCCACTGCCAGTACTACTAACCCATCCCCAGCGACGAGGAGAGACACAGGCTCAGGTGACTGATGGCAGGGTGGGTGGGGGTCGTGAGGGCACGGGTAATAGCGGAGGAGAGGAAGGGAGGGTCAGCAGCAAGTTCAGACGGGTGGTTTTTGACTGGGTCCCACCCAATGACAGGGCCTCAGTCAGACACGCAGAGCCTTTGAATGTGGGTCCGCCTCTGCAAACAATCACGCCAGGGTTTACCTGTTGTGCTCCCCACACACATGGCCTGCTACTTAATTGCCCACAAGGGGGCAGCACGGTAGCACAGTGGGTTGCACTGCTGCTTCACAGCTCCAGGGTCCTGGGTTCGATTCCCGGCTCGGGTCGCTGTCTTGTGTGGAGTTTGCACATTCTCCTCGTGTCTGCGTGGGTTTCCTCCGGGCGCTCCGGTTTCCTCCCACAGTCCAAAGATGTGCGGTTAGGTTGATTGGCCGTGCTAAGAAATTGCCCCTTAGTGTCCAGGATGTGTAGGGTTAGAGGGATTAGTGGGGATAATATGGGGGTAGGGCCCTGGGTGGGATTGTATTCGGTGCAGACTCGATGGGCTGAAGGGCCTCTTCCTGCACTGTCGGGTTCTATGATTCTATGAACTGGCAGTGGGGCAGGTAGTCTGTCCATTGTCCCTGCCACCATGGACTCAATCGGGCAGGAGGGAGACATCACCCACTACCACCCTGTCACCACACCCATCGAGCTGGAGGGCACAAAGTAAGTCTCCACCCAATGGGTGGGGCATTGGGATTAAAGTTAGAATGAGCTTGGGTAAAATTCCAGGATGCAATGACCTTACAGAATCGAGAAGATGAATGGAGAGAAAAGAAGGCGAACATTCACACGACGTGAACCTGCATTTATATAGTGCCTTAACTCAGTTTAGGACATCCAAAAGTGTTTCAAACCTTAAGAGAAATAATGGTTGGGAGGATATTAACTGTGAACAGAAAGGTATACTATCTGATGTAATTTCTTGTTACCCGTACAGGGAGAGAGTTGATCCAAAAACATTCCCACAAAGTGAGCAGAGGTATTTAAACTCTGGAGAGAAGGAAAAGGTAGGATTTGCACAAAGTGAATCACAACACTCTCGAAAGCATCTTTAGCAACAGATTTGTGGGAGCCCCACTATAGAAATTGCATTTCTGTAGCGCCTTTCACATCCTCAAAATATCCAAAGAATGTTTTATTGCCAGTGAGATTTTTGAAGAATACCTACCGCTGAGAGTTAAAGAACAGAGGCCAGTTCACGCACAGCAAGCTCCACACAAGTAACAATGTGATAATGGCAAGGGTCATCTGTTTAGTGATATTGTTTGAGGGATATACATTAGCGAGATTACCCATCTCTTTGTCAAATAATGGTTTTTTTCACAGAAACTGAGGGGTTTCTGTTTAATACTGAGGGCTAAAGTGTGCTTTATGAGCCCAAGGTTTCCCAGTCTCCCGGAGATACCCTGGGAGATGAGCTGGGGAACCCTGGGAGGTCCGCCTCTGTGGCAGCTGCTCGGGAAGTTCCATCTTCCAGTTCCCCTGCTTATGGAACCATCCTCAAAAGGACTCCAGTCCTGAGTTAGAACCAGTTGCTTCAAATGGTTTTGACTCCTCACCAAAATAGTTACCCAGGGAAGGTTAGACAGAAAGAAGCCATGTTTAACCCCTGGTTAATACTACAATTGACCCCAACCCATGACTCCCCATCTATCTCTCAACTCCGCACTGGCCCTCCAGACTCTCCTCTGACCCTCCAACTACCGCCCCCACTGACTGCCTCCCAACACTCCGGCTCCTCCCTCACCCTCCAACTCCAGTTCCGACCAGCTGACACACCGACTATTGGACACCCTCCCCCTCCCCCCGCTCCCCCCCCCCAGGCCCCATCCCAATTCCCTAACTGTGCCCCACCCCTCACCCCCTGCCCCCCCCCACGTCCCAACTCCCTGACTGCACTCCACTCCCCACCCTTCACACCCCCCCCACCCCCAGTCCCTCCCAACTCCCTGACTGCACCCCACCCCCACCCCTCACCCCTGACCCTCAGCCTCGTCTCAACTCCCTGACTGCACCCCTCACCCCCCCACCCCAGTCCTGCCCCAATTCCCTGACTGCACTCCACTCCCCACCCTTCACCCACCCCCCACCCCCAGTCTCTCCCAACTCCCTGACTGCACCCCACCCCACCCCCTCACCCCCCTGACCCTCAGCCTCGTCTCCACTCCCTGACTGCACCCCACCCCCACCCCCTCACCCCCTGACCCTCAGCCTCGTCTCCACTCCCTGACTGCACCCCACCCCACCCCCTCACCCCCTGACCCTCAGCCTCGTCTCAACTCCCTGACTGCACCCCACCCCCACACCTCACTCCCTGCCCCCCCAGTCACGTCCTAAGCCTTTGACTGCAGCCCCCGACCCATCCTCATGCCCCCGCGTCCCGTCCCAATTCCGTGACTGCACCCCTTCCTCCCACCGTAGCCCCCCCCCCCCCCCTCCCACCCCACCCCCACCCCACCCCACCAGCTCCACACCGACCTGACCTAACTCCACCTCACCTTCCCCGCCTGGCACCCTGTCCACCTTACCACCCTGTCACATATCACTCTTCCTACCCTGCCGCCCTCCAACCTTACCCACTCTGCCACCCTGTGTCCCACCAACTGGCATCCTGCCATCCTTCTAACGAAACCAGCCTTACCCACTTGACCGCATTCACTAGCACACAGGAAAGCTATTGAGACACCCCGAAGCTTCTCACTGCCCTCGTGAATGAAAACCTGGCAGCCACATTGATTGGAAGTCGCTTTGAAATCTAGCTCCAATGGGTCGTTTCGATCTGCGGAATTTATCACCTTCAGGGTTTAATACCTCAGCGATGCAATTTCCCAAACCTCCAGCCAGAATAAAGAGAATTCCAAGAGTTTTCCCTGAGTACCATCGATCTTCTCAGCTACTTTCTCTCCAAGCAATAAGTGCTATTATAGAAGAGATCCGGAGAGTTTATTACCTATCCTGGAGAGATCTCCAACCCTGCCGAGGATTGTACCCCAGGGAGAAGGTTCTGAATCCTCAGTGTCTTGTGCTCTCAATATTAACCTCCAAGTGTTGTTTGCTTTGCATTTCCAATTTGCTCCCAGACTTCCCCAGATTTTTCAGCACCATATTCTTCCACTAAGCAAACGGCGTACCTGTTTGACCCCCAGTGATGTTACACCAACCACTGCAGATCCCTAAGAGCCATCGATAGTCCCAACACGGTATTGGGAGTGTGGCCAGTCCGTGACCTTGCGCAAAGCAGAACGACATCGCGACATGAGATAGCACCTTCTCTGTCACATCTTAGATTAGCCAAATGTCAACCACTCCATGTTCAGACAAACCCAAATCTGAGGGAGCTTCAATGAAACTGCCCTTCACCACAAAATATGCGCGACTAAACAATATGCCCAATCAAATTGTAAACTAAATCAATGTGTTACTTAAATCCTAAGTTCCTCCTTCCTGATTATTGATACTTTGCCCCCATCTCATTAATAATTTCTAAACTTTGGCACTAAATGGGTCCTGTTGACGTCATTCCAGGTAAAATTCTAAGAGACCCAAAGGCTGTTTATTGCCTCGGAGGGATTGAATGTTGATATCCGCTGCTCGAACTGATCAAGTTGTTTATTAAACAGGTTGATCTGCTGAGCTAACTGGCCAACAGTCATCCCCCAACCTACATCATTGAAACAAAAGACGCGAACCATTCCCGCATGTTGGGAGCTTGCTGTGCACAATTCGGCTGTCATGGTCCCTACATGACAACAGTGCCCACACTTTAAAAGCACGCCATTGACTGGAAAACAATCTGGGATGTGCTGAGGTCGTGAAGGCGGTCTAGTAATGGATAACTTTCTCTCTTTCTCATCCGCCTTTTGCAAGGAGCTGGAAGCTTTGCCATTTCCTCGCTCATGGGCCATCTAGCTCAAGTGAACTATGAACCTGTACAAGTTGCTATAACTCACCTGGGTGAGTTTTATGTCTGTGATATTAAATGGATCATTGTGTATGTGAGCAAGATGTTCCCACAGGGACAAAACTAACCCCGTTGAACTTGACCTGTGTACAAAGGCGGTCATAGATTGGGAGTGCTGCCATTCGCAAAGATTTCTGGGTGTTGTGTAGCTCAGCTGCCCATTTTTTTGTATCTTCTGTTGGAGTGAATATTACAAAATTGTTTGTAGATAAATAATCTATCCACCAATGATAAACACTGATAGTCATCTGGCTTACAATCTGGCTTTATAGAACATAGAACACTACAGCACAAACAGGCCCTTCGGCCCATAAGTTGCGCTGATCACATCCATACCTACCAAGCCATAGAACTATCTGTAACTCCCAATCCCATTAAATCCCATATACTCATCCAGAAGTCTTTTAAAAGACCCCAGCGAGTTCGCCTCTACCACCACCGACGGCAGCCGATTCCAGTCACTCACCACCCTCTGAGTGAAAAACTTACCCCTGACATCTCCTCTGTACCTGCTCCCCAGCACCTTAAACCTGTGTCCTCTCGTAGCGACCATTTCAGCCCTGGGAAATAGCCTCTGAGAGTCCACCCTATCTGTTCCTCTCAACATTTTATAAACCTCTATCAGGTCGCCTCTCAACCTTCGTCTCTCCAGGGAAAAGAGTCCCAGCTCCCTCAACCTATCCTCATAAGACATGCCTCCCAATCCAGGCAACATCCTTGTAAATCTCCTCTGCACCCTTTCAATAGCTTCCACATCCTTCCTGTAGTGAGGCGACCAGAACTGCGCACAGTACTCCAAATGGGGTCTGACAAGGGTCTTATAAAGTTGCAAAGTCATGTTTGAATTCTGATTCAGAGTAAGAAGTCTCACAACACCAGGTTTAAGTCCAACCAGTTTATTTGACAGTAAACTCACTAGCTTTCAGAAACGCTGTTCCTTTGTCTGTTATATGGAGGGAGTATTTAATGAATGGCAGGGTACTGGGAAGCTCAGAGGAACTTGGATGGATCTTGGGGTGCTAATACACAGCTTCCTGCAGAGCAGGCGAGTACGATAGTTAAGAAGGCACATGGGACACTTGTTTCTATAGAGTATAAAAGTGAGGAGGTAATGTTGGAGCTGTACGGTGTTGGCTAGGTCACAGCTGGAATACTGTGTGTAGCTCTGGTCCCCTCACTATAGGAAGGATGTGATTGTATTGGAGCGAGTACTGAGAAGGTTCACCAGGATGTTGCCTGGGATGAAGTATTCTAGCTATAAAGAGAGACTGGATAAGCTTGGATTGTTCTCTTCAGAGCAGAGTAGGCTGAGGGGGTGTCTTGATTGAGGTGTAAGTTCACGAGGGGTATGGACAGGGTCAATCATGAGGAGGTATAGTTTTATGGTGAGGGGATTTGAGAAAAAAAATCATCAGAGGGTGGTGCCTGGGAAGGTAATAGAGGCTGGAAACCTTACAACTTTCAAGAAATATTTAGAAGAGTGTTTGCAACACCATGACATTCAAGGGATAAGTGCTGGAAAATGGGATTAGTGCAACTTTATTAGCAGCTATTGCTGTACGTTTCTGTACGGTATGACTCCATGGGGTGGGATATAATGGCCTCACTCACCCCCAAACGGTACTTCAGCTGTGGCCTAGCCAACACTCTGTACGCGTTCTCCTCGTGTCTGCGTGGGTTTCCTCCGGGTGCTCCGGTTTCCTCCCACAGTCCAAAGATGTGCGGGTTAGGTCGATTGGCCGTGCTAAGAAATTGCCCCTTAGTGTCCTGGGATTCTTCGGTTAGAGGGATTAGTGTGTCTTGGCGTTTATTGGTAGGGGGATTGAATTTAGGAGTCGCAGCGTCATGATGCAACTGTACACAACTCTGGTGCGGCCGCACTTGGAGTTTTGTGTGCAGTTCTGGTCCCCACATTACAGGAAGGATGTGGAGGCTTTGGAGAGGGTGCAGAGGAGGTTTATCAGGATGTTGCCTGGTATGGAGGGGAGATCCTATGAGGAGAGACTGAGAGATTTGGGGTTGTTTTCGCTGGAAAGAAGGCGGCTAAGAGGGGACCTTATTGAAACATATAAGATGATTAGAGGTTTAGACAGGGTAGATAGTGATAGCCTTTGTCCTAGGATGGAGAAAGCTAGCACGAGGGGGCACGACTTTAAATTAAGGGGGGGGTAGTTATAGGACTGATGTCAGGGGTAGGTTCTTTACCCAGAGGGTGGTGAGGGACTGGAATGCCCTGCCAGCTGCAGTTGTAAATGCACCTAGTTTGGGGGCGTTTAAGAGATCTGTGGATAGGTTTATGGACGAAAAGGGATTGGTTTAGGCTAGTGGGTCATTGTTTTGTAACTGGTCAGTGCAACATCGTGGGCCGAAGGGCCTGTTCTGCGCTGTAATGTTCTATGTTCTATGTTCTAGTGGGTATAATGTGTAGGGATATGGGGGGGTAGGGCCTGGGTGGGATTGTGTTCGGTGCAGACTCGATGGGCTGAAGGGCCTCTTTCTGCAACGGAGGGTTCTATAAAACCGGAAAATTCCGCCCAACATCAAGGGATCTTTCAATTATCCTCTCTTCGCCCGCTCCGATTCCCCTGCTGGGCTGCGTGGTCAAATTCGGCCCTATGACTGTGTCTAGGAGATGATTTGGTTTTACTGCAGAGCGGGACAGCAAAAACAGAGCACTTTCCCAATCCGCGTTTTCCTTTCTGGGAGGAATGATTGAACATTCTGTGGCATTTCTGTGAAATCAATAAGAAGCTGTTTCCATTGATAGGCGAATTGGTAGCCAGTGGAGACAAATTTACGATGAAAGCACAGACTCTAAAAGGGGAAATGAGAATTTATTTTCACTCTGCATTGTGTTACGACCTGGAAGTTCACGTGCTCACTGTGTTTCCAAAAGAGAAATTGGATAAAGCCTTGAATTGGAAAGATTTGCAGAGCCATGGAGTGGGGTCAGGAGAGAAGGGGGCAATTGTTGATGGCAATTGTCCAGTAATGATGGGCCAATGGTGCAGTAGGATTCTATGATTTCTGGAACCACGTCATTCACAGAATAGCAACCGAAAAACATCTCATTACCACTCATATTGACCATTGAGTTTCTCCACAAGATAACATAATAATTCACTTTTATAAACTTCATTAATGAACATTAAAAAGATATTTATTGAGAAGAATTGTACAGTAGTCTCATGGCTATAACTAGATCCTAAAATGACTCTTTGCGTAGGAGCCTCTCTCACCATTGGTTGATTCCACACTCCGAGTCCCAATTGGTCATCCAAAGCCACGTGACCCTTACTCTGCTGTGTTGCCCTTCAGGGGACAATCACCACACCTGGTGACCGGCTGAGATTCTTGTGCCCTTTCTGTGAGGCTCGATAAACCTTGCGCTTCCATAGTAACGGATCCAAAAGCGATTAAGAAGAAGTTCTGCATTTCTCGATCTAGAATGCTTGAGACACTAATCTCTAAGAGAGAGTTCTCCGATTCGCTGGCTTTTTCTGATCAATAGCAGGATGGTATTGAGGTGCTGAACCGTTCACCTACACCCAAAGCAAAGGGGATAGAAACAACTGGCACAGAGAGCTTGATGTTCAGCGATGTGTCCTGCCGAAACAGATTGGGCACAAATTATTTGTGGTCCAAAAATCACAATCTTACACTCACTTGAAATAATTTAAACTATTACCATTTTTAATTAGATCATAGCTGCGATAGGGCACCACAGAGAATGTGGGATACAGCGGGAGAGGAATGAATGGAAAGGGTTAAACAGGCAGTATCCACACTCACTGCAGGCAGACAGGCCAAACTACATTCCAGGCAGCACCAAAACAGTCACACCCCAGGTAAGATCTCTCCAAGGTTACAGCAACAACAAGAGAATTGATAACACTTATCGAAACTCCACGCTGTTTAGAGGAACCATTATGCCTCTGGAAAACTAATCAAGTATCAGGGAATGGGGACAATCAACACACTGTTGAAATCATCTTGGTAACTACGCTGCTTTGGTATTGCAAATAGGCAGGCAGGATATGGTCTGGAAATGATTAAAGATAAAGCACACAGGACAATGGATCAGTATAATGTGATCAAAACAGAATTTTAACAAATTTAAAGTAAGAATACGATGCCTAATTGAAATGTAGTACTTTGTAACACAAAGATGCATAAGAATGTGTAAGAACCTATGATGAGCAGAGTAATTTGGGAACAAGCTGGAATTACACCCACGAGTTCTGCTCTCTCTCATGAATAAAGCCAATTTTGTTGAAGTTCTACACGGTTTCAGAAGACTCAGTTCGTTCATTCCCTCCAACAGTGGCTCACCTTTTTTAACCAGCTCATTACAGAGATAAACAACACAGATATCAGCTGCTCAGTCCACAGAGATTCTCCTGGCTGCTGGGTCTATGCCTGTGTTCAAATTGTGACAGAATTGTCTGACTGTACACACCAGCAGGATTGTCTGATCCTGTCACTGGCTCACTCCCTACCACGGGTTTCATGGGGTGGCCTTCAATAGGAATTCCTACCAACAGTGGTGGGACCAGAAGATCTGGCCAATGGTGGACGGCACGCTACCTCCCGGCACTGAGAAACACGCCATGGGGAGGGCAGAGAATCTCGGCCAGTACATCCCAGACCATCTCATGGAGAGGTGGAGATCGTGTTCGAAGTTATGTAAAGCAAGTGCATCAGGGCGGTCAAGAACCGTGGTGGACATCCTGTGGTCAGGAGGTCACAAATGACCCATGTGGGTTCTGAGTGTGGCCCATGAGACACTTTTTTACCCTTGCCCAAGTAGACTGGGTCTGTACTCATTAGAGTCTAGAAGGATGAGGGGGGATCTTATAGAGACGGATAAGATAATGAAGGGGATGGATAGGGTAGAGGTAGAGAGATTCTTCCCGCTCAGAAAGGACTAGAGGGCACAGCCTCAAAATAAGGGGGGGGCTGCAGTTTAGATCGGAGTTGAGGAGGAACTTCTTCACTCAAAGGGTGGTGAATCTCTGGAATTCTCTGCCCGTTGAAGTGGTGGAGGCTGCCTCGCTGAATATATTTAAGTCACGGGTAGATAGGTTTCTGATCGATAAGGGAATTAAGGGTTATGGGGAGAAAGCGGGAAAGTGGAACTGATCCACTTCAGATCAGCCATGATCTTATTGAATGGCGGGGCAGGCTCGAAGGGCTAGATGGCCTACTCCTGCTCCTATTTCTTATGTTCTTATGACTGGGAAACATATTGGTTGGGAAATATTTTGCAATTTCCTGAGAACACAATAAGGTGCTATATGAATGCAAATTTGTAATTTTTCCACAAGTATCTTACTTGGTTCCTTTATTCTACTGCACTCCTGAGAAAACAACAGCATAGGAAATATGAGCAGGAGTGAGAGGCCTATACAGCCTTGGGCCTGCGCCACCATTCTGTAACAGGTTGGCAAATGTTTTACTCAACACTGGATGGGGTGAACTATCTCCCCGTTTCTCAATCCTGGTAGCACCTAATCTCATTGACTGAAGAGACACAGCTATTGGAGGATTTATCGAGGTACTTACTCAGTTGGTAGAACAGTTGGGTGTCATTCTTGGAAGTACAGATTATTTTTAATCCTGTCGGAAGGGGCTGGTGAGTGCATAATCCAGAGAAGCTGAACTGCCGCCCTGGAGTGTGTGCTTCTCTGTAAATTAACTCCTTCAGTTGTAACACATCATTTAACGTCACCACTTGTCCATTCAACTTTCAAACAAAAAAAGGCAGAAAGATTATTGAGTCCGCACTTGGTCACAGGAGTCTTGATTATGATCTGGAACTAGTCAAAGTTTGGTGTCTTCATCACCCCCCCCCCCCCCCCTCTACCTGGGCGAGTTACCCTGGCATGGCCAACCCAGGCCCGTTACCCTGGCGTGCTGAGACCCTTGAGGGAGCGTAGGGAGACTGCGCTGGGTTGGGAAATGTGATAAGGGGTCTGGAACGGGGGGGGTTGAAGGTGAGGGTGTGGTGGTGGGTTCGAGCTGCTGGACATCACGCTTCCTAAATGGAGGGTATTGCAGTGACAAAGGGCTCCCTTCTCCTCGTGGTGTTCCGGATCCTTGCCACCTCCATCCTCTTCAAACTCATCTTCCACTCCCTACCGTGGGGCGGCACGGTGGCACAGTGGGTTGGCACTGCGGCTTCACAGCTCCGGGGACCTGGGTTCGATTCCCGGCCTCGGGTCACTGCCTGTGTGGAGTTTGCACATTCTCCCCATGTCTGCGTGGGTTTCCTCCCACAGTCCAAAGATGTGTTGGGTTGATTGGCCGCGTGCTAAGAAATTGCCCCTTAGTGTCCAGGGATGCTTAGCTTAGAGGGATTAGTGAGTATAATATGTAGGGATATGGGGGTAGGGGCTTGGGTGGGATTGTGTTCGGTGCAGACTCGATGGGCCGAAGGGCCTCTTTCTGCACTGTAGGGTTCTGTGATCTACGATTCTACGATCAATGACCCCTCCTGGTCTGCCTTCTCCTCAGAGGAATCCGCCTAGGCCTCGTCCTCCAGGATATTGCCCCCCCCCCCACTTTCCGTGCCAGGTCTGGTAGCACACAGCAATGCATGCGAGACCCCCCCTGGGGGGCTGTACTGCGGGGCACTGTCAACGGAACCACGTCTTCAATACCCTGCTGCCCCCCCTCAGTGACGGCCTGAGTGGCAGCGTGGGGGACAGATTACCACCTCGATCTCAGGCCTTCCCATTGGAGTCATCAGCCATGAGCTCACGGGCAGTCCTTGTCTCCACCACCGCCTCCCCCCCGCCCCCCCCCCCCCCCCCAGCCCCCCCACAACAAGCCATCCCGGCTGACTGGGGTGATTCCCAAAGACCCCCGGGGACAACTAAGTGCCCCATGATGCACCTGTCAAGCACGCTGCCCGGATAGCGGGCACACTGAGCAGTTAGTGGCACGTGGTTTGGACATTTTGGGTGTGGAGCACCCTTGTGATTGGTGAACACTCCCCGATGCCACAGTGCCCACAATGCGCCATGCGTGCCCCCCCCCCCCCCTTCTGAGGCGTCCCAGCGATGGTGGCGAATCCCGGGACACCCCGTCGGGCCTGGCCCAGGTCGAAACGGATATAATTGGATGACCGAACGTACAGGGCACCTGTGACCTCCCAGTGGGGGGCCAATGACCAGGAGATGCCACACAAGTCCCTGCTTTGGGGACCTGGATTGACCCAATGTTGTCGAAGTTCTGGGCTACCGTGATCTTCATGGTTATCAGGAGCAGGCCCCCCCCCCCCCCACCACACAAGATGCCAGCTCCGTGAGGGTGTGGCACAGGTCCTGCCCGGTCTCCGTGTTCGGGCAGAGTCTGCAGTGGCACACAGCATGCATGCAGCAACCCGCTAACGGAGGCGTGAGCCCTGTACGGCCGAGGTCTCCATCCTCCACCGTCTTCTGGCCCACTCCTCGGGGTGTAGGGCAGCTGGGTGCCAGTCCCCTGTCATTCTGGGGTGGCCTCCAGCCTGGGTTGGGCCTTGGCTGCTCTCTGCTGGCCCGATCCAGCATTCAGGGTTCCTCTGAGTGGGGGAAACAGGAGAGAGGGAGAGACAATCTGTAAGGTCATCCATTTCGGGGCCTTCAATCACCCTGTCCCCTCATGATCCTGGCCCCTGGCAACCCTACAGGTTTTAGGCTGATTAGGGCGGCACGGTAGCACAGTGGTTAGCACTGCTGCTTCACAGCTCCAGGGACCTGGGTTCGATTCCCGGGCTCGGGTCACTGCCTGTGTGGAGTTTGCACATTCTCCTTGTGTCTGCGTGGGTTTTCTCCGGGTGCTCCGGTTTCCTCCCACAGTCCAAAGATGTGCGGGTTAGGTTCATTGGCTATGCTAAAATTGCCCCTTAGTGTCCTGGGATGTGTATGTTAGAGGGATTAGCAGGTAAATGTGTAGGGATATGGGGATAGGGTCTGGGTGGGATTGTGTTCGGTGCAGACTCGATGGGCCGAAGGGCCTGTTTCTGCACTGTAGGGTTCTATGTTCTATGTTAACAGATTTGTCTCTAAATTAGACCTCCCTTAACCTGGCACACATATACAATTCTCTAAATTTGCACCCCTTTATTGTGGAGTCCAAGTGGTGTAGGCAATAGTCGTAGGTAGGAGAAGGATTGGAGTGAGGCATTCACTGAATGTCAAAATGGCTTGTTGGGCCGAAGGGCCTGTTTCCTGTGCTGTGTTAACATAGAACATAGAACATAGAACATAGAACATTACAGCACAAACAGGCCCTTCGGCCCTCGAGTTGCGCCGATCACATCAACCCCACCAATCTATAGACCTATCTATAACCCCCAATCCCATTAAACCCCATATACTCATCCAGAAGTCTTTTAAAAGACCCCAGTGAGTTCGCCTCCACCACCGATGACGGCAGCCGATTCCATTCACTCACCACCCTCTGAGTGAAAAACTTACCCCTAACATCACCTCTGTACTTCCCTCCCCGCACCTTAAATCTGTGTCCTCTCGTAGCGACCATTTCAACCCGGGGAAATAGCCTCTGAGAGTCCACCCTATCTATTCCTCTCAACATTTTATAAACTTCTATCAGGTCGCCTCTCAACCTTCGCCTCTCCAGGGAAAAGAGTCCCAGCTCCCTCAACCTATCTTCATAAGGCATGCCTCCCAGTCCAGGCAACATCCTTGTAAATCTCCTCTGCACCCTTTCAATAGCTTCTACGTCTTTCCTATAGTGAGTCGACCAGAACTGCGCACAGTACTCCAAATGAGGCCTGACAAGGGTCCTGTAAAGTTGCAGTTCTTCTTTGTCCTTTGTTCTTTGTACACCACCCCACGTGCCTTGCACCACCTCGATGGGCTGTCAACCATTACCTCAGCATCGCCTCGGGTGGCCACGGGCACCCAACCCATGCCCTCTCATAGTTGCCAACGGTCTCCCGCATGGCCGCACCCTGCCTTCACAGGATGCCTTCTGTGCCCCCAGTGCAGTTCGCTGGTGTGAGGTACAAAGCTGACCCTCTGGATTCATCCCCCTGCCCCCCCCCCCCCACCCCCCCCCAACACACACACATACCCACCCCACCATACCCCCCCCTCACACACCCTTGGATATGGACCCTGGATGGGTTCAGCGGTCTGGCGCGCACATTGAGCATCAGGGTGGTAGGTCCTCAATGAGGAAAGCGATGCACTCCTCCTGGCCATCTGACTGGAACAAAGAACAAACACAGCACGGGAAACAGGCCCTTCGGCCAACGAGCCCGCGCCGCCGTCCCATTGTCTCAGTGACCTATTCATGATTTTAGTCTACGCCTAATGTGTGAGGATCAGGGGGGTCCAATATAGGGACAATTTGTTACCCAATCAATCAACCTAAAAGCACATTTTTGGGATGTGGGAGGAAACCGGAGTACCCGGAGGAAACCCACGCAACCATGGGGAGAACGCGCAAACTCCCACGGACACAGGCCCAAATCCATGTGTCCGCACAGCAACAGAGATAGTCTCTGAGCTGTCATGTTGCCCTCGAGATGGTCCAGTTTAAGCACACCAACGACATGAAGCAATAGGCAACTCCCGAAGCAACATCCAAGAGCAGCCCACCACAACCTGCCGCATGCATGCCCCTTGCTGGTCAACAAGGTGGACTTAAATGCCTGTGGAGACAAAAAATTCATTATTAAACAGGCAAAGACTGTAACATCCCTGAGGCAAAAACGGAATCCCAAGCCTACAATGTTTAGTAAGGCCTGCTATATCCCCCTATATGTAGACCGCTCATGTGGCTGTCTAAGTGACTCTTAAACAACCCTAGCGTGCCTGCTTCCACCACCTTACTCGGCAGTGCATTCCACATCCCCACTACCCTTTGCGTGAAAAACTGCCCTCTAATATTGGTCTTATACCTAGCCCCCCTCACCCTAAGCCCGTGACCCCTCGTTCTATCCATTTCTACTAGCGGAAAAAGCTTACCACCATTTACTCTATCTATCCCCTTAATTTAATCCGGAGAAATGCGAGGTGATGCACTTTGGCCGGAATAATGTGGAGGGGAGTTATACGATAAAAGGTAGAACTATCCGGAGTATAGATACGCAGAGAGACCTGGGGGTGCAGGTACACAAGTCCCTGAAGGTGTCGGTGCAGGTGCAGAATTCCATTTATCCGGATTAAATTCCATTTGCCATCTATCCGCCCAATCTACCAGCCTGTCTATGTCCTGTTGCATTGCCAGGCACTGCTCCTCAGTACCCGCCAATCCAACCATCTTAGTGTCATCAGCAAATTTGCTGATCACACCACCTACCCCCTCTTCCAAGTCATTAATATATACTACAAATAGTAGAGGTCCTAGTACCGAGCCCTGCGGCACCCCACTGGTGACAGACCTCCAATTGGAAAAGGAGCCCTCCACTACTACCCGCTGTCTCCTCCTCCCAAGCCAGTTCTCCACCCATCTACATACCTGGCCTTGTATCCCATGAGCCTTCACCTTTTCTATCAGCCTACCGTGAGGGACCTTGTTTAACGCCTCACTGAAGGTCCTCAATGAGGAAAGCGTTGCACTCCTCCTGGCCATCTGACTAGCTTCCAGACATGGGGTGCGCAAGCCAGACAGGCAGTGAGACAACAACCCCCTGACTCCTCTGTGGCAGGTGTCCATTGTAGGGAGCACCATGCAGTATACAGAGCCTTGTTACCATCTGTCAAACTCCCTTTACTGGGGCAACAGCTGGCGAGCTGGTGCTTGTAGGTATTAGAGGGGGCCTGGGATGGACTGTCTGCAGTAACCCTTCCAGCAGACGGGCACAGTAAGAAGTCTCGGTGGCACAGTGGGTTAGCACTGTTGCTTCACAGCTCCAGGGTCCTGGGTTCGATTCCCGGCTCGGGGTCACTGCCTGTGTGGAGTTTGCACATTCTCCTCGTGTCTGCATGGGTTTTCTCCGGGTGCTCCGGTTTCCTCCCACAGTCCAAAGATGTGCGGGTTAGGTTCATTGGCTATGCTAAAAAATTGCCCCTTAGTGTCCTGGGATGTGTAGGTTAGAGGGATTAGCAGGTAAATGTGTAGGGATATGGGGATAGGGTCTGGGTGGGATTGTGTTCGGTGCAGACTCGATGGGCCGAAGGGCCTGTTTCTGCACTGTAGGGTTCTAAACATTCTAAACCAGGTTTAAGTCCAACAGGTTTATTTGGCAGCACTGCAGACGGGGCATTCAGCCTCTGATCTTCCGGTAAGCGTTCTCCAAGGTGGCCTTCACTACAGCGCAGAGCCACTGAGCAGAAACTGATAGCCAAGTTCCGCACACATGGGGATGGCCTCAACCGGGACCTTGGGTTCATGTCACACTATCTGTAACCCCCCATGAGCTTGCAAAATCTCACTAACTGCCCTGTCCGGAGACAATCTCGTTAACCCATGCTTAACACTCTCTCCACTCACGCTGTCTGTACCTTTAAGACTTGATTACCTGTAAAGACTCCCATTCCAACCATTATTTTGTAAATTGAGTTTGTGTCTTTATATGCCCTGTTTGTGAACAGAACTCCCACTCACCTGATGTGGGAGTGAGACTCTAAGGGCATTTGCTACCAAATAAACCCGTTGGGCTTTAACCTGGTGTGGTGAGACTTCTTACTGTGCCCACCCCAGTCCAACGCCGGCATCTCCTCATCAGACAGATGGCTGAGTTGACGGTGCAAAATTAGTGGGATTTGACTTTGACCTCTGAAACCCCTCAGGGAGAATACTCGCACCACAATCTAGCGGTGTGACCCCCAACTTGAGGACCTCTGATCCAGCCCGAGCCCACCCCCCCCCCTCAAATATCCTACACTGCCCGCTTTTAGGCTATTTTTCCAGATGATTTGGCGCGATTTGCACCAGGCACAACGAGGTCGGAAAACCGCCCTCACTGCCTTGACCTGAAGGGCCACCAGTGCTTAAGAAATAGGTCTGTCTCAAACACGAACCAATGAGAAACTTAACAAGAATAATGGTTCACCTTACATCGACAAAGACGTCTCTAAAACATGACGAGTTACAGAAAAGAAGGATGAAGATGAGCCAGGTTCTCATTGTTGGCTGACAGGACTCTGCTCGGGAAGGTGTTTCAGTGCAGACTGCGGATGGAAACTATCTTCTGAAATCCAGTTTATGTCTGAATGATCTGATGTGGCTCAGAGAGAACCTCAGGGCAAAGATTAAACAGTCAGTGATCAGTAAGGGATAGAAACACAGGGATGCCTACACTCTTTAGCACCACTGATGGGTGCCAGGCTCAGATACTCTGTTCCAGCCAGTTAATGATGCACACAAAAGCAGCAGCACTGTGTGTACCCTCACACGGACTTTGTGTACAATGATTACAGCTTCTTGGCACAATCATGGCATCATCCCACCAACACTCAATACTCATATCAATACAAAGATTGGGCCTCATCCTGACTCATGGGGACAAAATAGGTGGAAGCGAAAAAGAATTTTGTGGTCAGTGCCCCCTGCCCCTAAAGGATATTTTGGGTTTTTCTCACATGTTTGTGAGCATTCTCAGCACTAACCAACCATTCCTAACCTTCCTTGAGCAGATGGTGATGAGTCGCCTTCTTGAACCCCTCCAGTCCGTGTAACATAGGTACGTGGTGTTAGTGACGGCACAGGGGTTAGCACTCACAGCGCCAGGGATCCGGATTCGATTCCTGGCTTGGGGTACTGCCTGTGTGGAGTCTGCACATTCTCCCTGTTTCTGCATGGGTTTCCTCTGGGTATTCTGCTTTCCCCCTACAATCCAAAAGACGCGCTGGTTAAGTACACTGGCCGTGCTAAATTCTCCCTCGGTGTACCCTAATAGGTGCTGGAGTGTGGCGACTAGGGGATTTTCACAGTAACTTCATTGCAGTGTTAATGTTAGCCTACTCGTGACGCTGATGCTTTCAGATTCAATGTACATTCTCGTCATCACTTCCTCTGAGGGATTTGTCTATTTAGTTCACTCACAACGCCTTCACAACGAGAGATAGATTGCCCTCAGCAATAAACCCATTCTGTTGGAAATCGGGAACTACCTCCTCGGAAAGCTGGGGTATTACAAACCTGCTGATGATATAGGGCCTGGGTGGGATTGTGTTCGGTGCAGACTCGATGGGCTGAAGGGCCTCTTTCTGCACTGTAGGGTTCTATGGTTCTTTATACGAGAGCGTGGAGCCTGGAACATCGGTTCATGGTAATATATGTTTGCTTGAATTAATGTGAGGAGCAACATACAACCCAATGAGAAACAGTCCAGTCATCGTGTAAAGAATTAATAAAGAGTATTTATTAAAGTAAAAGAGACAAAGAGAAACACACGATAGGAAGCGTACACACCATGACACTTAAGTATCTGAACATTTGAACGCACACTATTTCTCTGAGATTACATTGCATTCCAAAATTATAGCCACATTCCCAGAATTCGTCGCAAAACCCCAAACAACGTCCAATTTGGTAACTCTATAAATCAAACCCAGCTCATAGTTACCACACAGTACAGCTTAAATGACCAAGTCGGAGAAAATATCCTTAGTTGATTAGCAAAGGTAAGAAACTACGTCTTATTGAGGAGGATACCTGCAGTTTGGTATGACTCTTAACTGTTAGCTGGCACCGGCCTCCCTGAAGATTTTGCCTGGTCGTTAGATGGAAACTAGCCTCTTGGGTTTTGTCGGATGGAGACTGCTCCCCTTCTCCTCAGAGGGTGCTGGAAATTTGACCATTCAGCCTCCTTGATATTTCATTCTGTGGGTTTAGCTGTCGGCGTCTCTCAAATTCCTTGACTCTAGAAATGAGCGTGTGTAGACATCCACTGATCTCTCAGCGGTTTAGGTAAGCTGTTTTTAACAAATGGGGCAATTTCCACCTGATTCTGTCTAGATGCCTGCTAATCTTGTTACTGGGCAAATTCACATCTCGTCGTGCCTTGAGAATGCTGGCTTCTGCTGTCATTGAACAGATATCTACCTTTCGCTGGGCGAATCCCTTTCTATCATGCCTTTTTAAATTCAGGTAACTGCTGCTGCTCGGCAGGTTGGTGGCTAGGTTGGTTGAAACTAAGTATAGTCCTGATCGTTTAAGTGCAGGAGACTGTGCCAATGGCTTTTGATGATTTTATTATACTGAAATGAATAACAAATACAATGGTACATTTAAAAAAATGACTATGAACATAAATACACATAGAGAATTTCCTTTGTGGCGACATTCAGCGAGATTCTCATCCAGTTCACATCTAACTTTCCTTCCTGTGGGACGCAGCAGGCTAATCTTTAATGCATTGCTGGTGAAAATAATCAATAGAAACTTGCAGATTTATAATCGTGAGAGAGACGTCAGTCACGTCACTAACATTTACCAGGCTGGACTGAAGCCCTATCTGATTGTGAAAATTAACTTGCAGAGTTCACATCGCAGTCGGTCGAAGTATAGATTCAGTAAAGTTTAAGCTAAGACAGATAGTGTAAAGTTGTGCGTGAAAAAATGTTTTTTCAGATATTCGGTGCACCAGCTTTCTTGAACTGGAACGTAATTATCCCTGCTCGGTTAATGGGAAATTTAATCTGATTGAATCCATTGACAATAGGCTTGGAATCACTATTAGTTCCATTTGGAATTGCTTTGCAATCTACATTTGCTGCTGGCTCACTAGCAACGAAAGGAGTGAGGCATTGTGAATCTGTAAACCACTTGATGCCTCTAATGATGCAGCATGGTGGCAGAGTGCTGCCTCAGAGTGCCAGGGGGACCCGGGTTCAATTCCAGCCTCGGGTATAGGGATTGCACCCGTGTCTGCGTGGGTTTCCTCCGGGTGCTCCGGTTTCCTCCCGCACTCCAATGCTTAGGTGGATTGGCCGTGCTAAATTGCCTCTTAGTGCCGGAGAAACTAGCTAGGGTAAGTGCTCGGCGGTTTGGGGAAATAGGGCAGGGGTGTGATTGTGGTAGGTACAGATTCACTGGGCCAAATGCCCCCCTCCTCCTACACTGATGGGATTCCAAGTAAAGCGTGTAGATATTTTGGGTGCGATTTTCCAGCTGCGCTAACCCCTAAAATCCTGCCCGTGTTCAACGGACTTTTGCATTGTCCATCCCTCCCTGCCTATGGCAGGCGGGACAGGAAACTCCCCCCACTACGTGGTGGGGGAGGGGGGGGGTCATTTATTTTTTTTGATGTGCCAACATTATTTGGTTTCTGGTGCCGGATTTTTAAAATTCACCGCCGGCTGAGTTTCTGGGTGGACTTGAGGGTGAACAGTGAGCGAGACATGCAGAGAGAGATGTTATACGAGCCAATCGTTGGTGCAATGATGAGTGGGTGTAGAGGATTATGTTACCATCTGGGCGGATGGATCAGTCTTCGATGAGCAAAGTGAACAATGACTCGACTGACACAGGTTCCAACAAGTATTACAGGAAGACTATTTTTAGATTTAATTAATCGTTAGCCTAGGGGACAAACAAAGTGCTTTCATTCCTCTCTGGAGATTCGTAGCCACAGTTTTTTTCTTTTGACTGTGTCCTCCTGGCTCAACGGAAGGTCCTGTATCCCGGATTAGCAGCCACTGCACGCAGCATAGGCACAGATTTCACAGATGTCTGCTTTCATCCATAGGTCCACTGCAAAAGAGAGAGAAATAAGTGCTGCTGTACTTCAGCCCGCACACAATCCTGGCATGGTCAGGACACAGATACATCGCATCAAATCCATTGATATTGTCCACACCTGGAGATCAATTCATTCAGCCGGATTCTCCCACCCTCCCCCACAACTTTGTCTGTTTCTAAAGCATCCACAACTATTTCCTTTAGAGATCGTTTGATCCCCTCCATTTCCACGACCCTTGAGTCCCAAACTACCACCGCTCGCTCCAATGAAAGGTTCTCCCTTACGTCAACATGATCTGTCCACATAAATTAGGAGTAAATTTGAATAGATTTTACGATAAGAACATAAGAACATAAGAAATAGGAGCAGGAGTAGGCCATCTGGCCCTTCGAGCCTGCCCCGCCATTCAATAAGATCATGGCTGATCTGTCGTGACTCAGCTCCACCTTCCTGCCCTCTCCCCATAACCCTTAATCCCTTCTCTTATCAAAAACCCATCAACCCTTTTCTTAAAAATATTTAGCGAGGCAGCCTCCACCACTTCAACGGGCAGAGAATTCCAGAGATTCACCACCCTTTGAGTGAAGAAGTTCCTCCTCAACTCTGTTCTAAACCGCCTCCCCTTTATCTTGAGGCTGTGCCCCCTAGTCCTACTGTCTTTTTTGAGCGGGAAGAGTCTCTCCACCTCTATCCTATCCATCCCATTCATCATCTTATACGTCTCAATGAGATCTCCCCTCATTCTTCTAAACTCTACAAACAATGTTAGTGAGGTGATAGGGAGAGCTACACAACTTTCAGAATCCTCAAATTTGGAAATATTAGCATATTTGTTCGTTTTAACTGACGTGTAATGGATCTTTGCTCTGGGTTCGATTATGTGAGTCTGTTTACAGGTTATTCTCACGGCGCTTGATTAATTAAGACTGTGTGTTTGGACTCAGAGAAAGGTGAACAAAGGGATGGGAGGCAGAACATGGGATTCACATGAAAAGCACTGCGAATAAAACCTTTCACACATAGCTAAACCGGTGTCATCTCAGCGTAGCTCCAAGATACAAAATGTACAACAAGAAGGACAAACAGAACTGAAAAGAGAAAGATCAAATGAAGCAGTGATAATTCAGTGAGAAGCAGGCACATTATTGCAGAGCTATCGAGTAAAATTTGATATCAAAGGCACACGGTGGCACAGTGGTTAGCACTGTCGCTTCTCAGCGCCAGGGACCTGGGTTCAATTCCTGCCACTGTCTGTGCTGAATCTGCATGTTCTCCCCGTGTCTGCGTGGGTTTCCTCTGACTACTCCGGTTTCCTCCCACAGTCCAAAAGACGTGTTGGTTAGGGTGCATTGGCTAAATTCTCCCTCGGTGTACCTGCACCACAGTGAGGCGACTGGGGGGGGGGGGTTCACAGTAACTTCATTGCAGTGATAATATTTGTGACACTAATAAACAGACTTTAAACTTAAATCTCTGGCCCCTTTGTCTTTGGACCATCAACTAAATGGGAACAGCTTTGCTTTTTCTGTCTTACCAAAACCTGCCATAATCTTGTACATCTCTACCAAATCCTGTCCTCAAACTGCTTTGTTTCAAGGAGAATAACCCCTAGTTTTTGCGTCACGGTTTTTGCTGGGCCCTTAGCCTGAGACCAGCTTCTTCCCAGGAAGCAGCAACATGAAGCAATGCTGAGTGGGAGCAAAGACTTTGAAGAGTTTACCTGAGCTTGGCAATAAAGAAAATACTTAAGATTAAAAGCAGGATATTTAAAATTGTAAAATTGTGGAATTAATTAAACGCGATGACAAAGTCCTGTGAGCAAAGGATCGAGCCAATCAACTCCATCCATACTTTTCCTTTTCTTTTGTTCAATTTTTCTTCCTATTTTCTTTATACTTCCAGCATTACTTAGGCCAATTCTTCCCCTTAATCTTCCAAATTCTCACCCGTCCCTTGTTAAGCCACTTGTGTTTTCTTTTCCTGGTCTTTATAATCTTCCTTTTCTTCACCCACTCACCCCTTCCCAACATCTCCGAGTTCAGGAGATACCCGCATGCCTCCAGTCTTCCCTTCCATCTGAAAGATATACCATTTTTGACCCAAGCCTGTTCTCACTTAATTATCGCTATTTCATTTGATCTTTCTCTTTTTTTTTTGTTCTGATTATCCTTAGAACATTGAAAAACTACAGCACAAACAGGCCCTTCAGCCCACAAGTTGTGCCGATCATATCCATACCTACTAGGCTTACCTATAACCCTCAATCCCATTAAATCCCACGTACTCATCCTTCTTGTTGTACATTTTGTATCTTGGAGCTACGACGAGATGACACCGGTTTCGCTACGTGTAAAAGGTTTTATTCGCAGTGCTTTTTATGTCAATCCCATGTCCTCCCGTCCCTTTGTTCACTTTTCTCTGAGTCCAAACACACAGTCTTAGTTAATCAAGCACCGTGAGAATAACCTGTAAACAGGCTCACATAATCGAACCCAGAGCACTACAATTCTGCTGACATAAGGGAGACTTTCAATAATGAAAATTTTTCATTTAAAGGAAAGCTATTTCCGAATGTTGGCGGCCGCGCTAAAATGGCTATGCAGTTTACTGAGCCATTAGTTGGGAATTGTGCACAGACGTGAAGAGGGGACAGTTCTGGGGGAACGTTCAGGGGAGTGGGACTAATTGAGAAGCTCAAACATGGGCAGATGGGCTGAATGGCTTCCTTTGATTTCTTCTAATCCATTTATGGGGTGAGGGCCCCATAACGGGGTGAGTACAGGCTGGTTAAGGCCAGCATGTACTGCCTATCCCTAACTGTCCTTGAAAAGGGGGTTGGTGAGCTGCCCCCTTGAATCGCTGCGGTCCGTGTGATATATTTCTAGGTCAGGATGTTGAGTGTCTTGGCGGGGAACACCCCGGGTGGTAGTGTTTCCAGGTTCTCTTCTCCTTCTAGATGGTGGAGGTGTTTGGGAGGTACCGCTATGAGTTCCTGACGTCAGTCGTGCACACAATTCATTGTGCGTTAATTATGAAATTAAGCTAAGAGACTTCCTGACCCTACATTAGGTTGGATCAAATATTCCCTGATCTGTAGTTACAATATTAACTGGCAGACAACGTGTTTTATATTTTTGAACAGAACCCCGTAGATAGTCAATATTGTACTTACCCAGTCCGTAGAAAACCTGGGCAGCATCAGGGGTGCCACAGACTGGTTGAAACACTTTTGGAAGCTTAGGGTCTTGGCACAGTGTGGAGATCTGAACTTTATCTTCATCGCTGTCTGATTTCATGTCCATCAAATCCCATAACTCCTTCACATCCTTCAAGGGGAATGTGAAGTTTCCTTCCTTGTAAGACCAGAGAAACACAGCGAGGGTTAGTTACTGATACCAAAAGCACAATGCTGCAGGTGCCACAAATCAGAAACATAGAACACTACAGCACAAACAGGCCCTTCGGCCCACAAGTTGCGCCGATATCCACCCTATCTATACCTCTCAACGTTTTATAAACCTCTATCAGGTCGCCTCTCAATCTTTGTCTCTCCAGGGAGAAGAGGCCGAGCTCCCTCAACCTATCCTCATAAGGCATGCCTCCCAATCCAGGCAACATCCTTGTAAATCTCCTCCGCGCCCTCTCAATAGCTTCCACATCCTTCCTGTAGTGAGGCGACCAGAACTGCGCACAGTTCTCCAAGTGGGGTCTGACAAGGGTCTTATAAAGTTGCAGCATTACCTCCCGACTCCTAAACTCCGAAACATTAAAAACAAAACAGAAAGTGCAGGAAATACTCAGTAGGTGAGTTAGCAGCTGTGGAGAAAAGCAAAGTTAATGGGTGGATTTTACAGCCTCGCTCACCCCAAAACCATTACATCCAGCCCAAGGTTTTTTTCAGACATGGAGGCTGTTACGTATTAGAACCCTACAGTGCAGAAACAGACCCTTCGGCCCATCGAGTCTGCACCGAACACAATCCCACCCAGACCCTATCCCCATATCCCTACACATTTACCTGCTAATCCCTCTAACCTACACATCCCAGGACACTAAGGGGCAATTTTTAGCATAGCCAATGAACCTAACCCGCACATCTTTGGACTGTGGGAGGAAACCGGAGCACCCGGAGAAAACCCACGCAGACACGAGGAGAATGTGCAAACTCCACACAGGCAGTGACCCGAGCCGGGAATCGAACCCAGGACCCTGGAGCTGTGAAGCAGCAGTGCTAACCCACTGTGCTACCGTGCCGCACAGCATCTTCAATGGTACAGCACTCCCTCAGCATCATACCAAAGTGTCAACAAAGTCAAAGTCTATTTACTAGCGTCACAAGTAGGCTCGCATTAACAATGCAATGAAGTTATTGTGAAAATCTCCTAGTCGCCACACTCCAGCCTCTGTTCGGGTACACTGAGAGAGAATTTAGCATGACCAATGTGTCTAACCAGCGCATCTTGTTCCCCACTATCAACAGACTTTTGAATGGACCTACCTAAGTTGATCTTTCTCTACACCTTAGCTATGACTGTCACACTACATTCTGCACCCTCTCCTTTCCTTTGCTATGATCGGTGTGTTCTGTCCCATGTAGCGCGCTAGAAACGACACTTTTCACTGTATATTAATACACGTGATAATAACTCGAATCAAAAGAACAACTTTGGAGTGCGGGAGGAAATCGGAACGCCAGGAGGAAACTCACACAGACGCGGGGGAGAATGTGCAGACTCCGCACAGACATTGACCCGAGCTGGAATTCGAACCCCGGGTCACTGTCTGTGCGGAGTCTGCACATTCCCCCCGGGTCTGTGTGGGTTTCCTCCTGGCGTTCCGATTTCCTCCTGCGCTCCCAAGATGTGCGCTTGATTTGAGTTATTGTCACGTGTATGAATGTACAGCGAGAAGTGTTGCTCATTGTGCAACTACACGGACACAGCACCCCCTTCAAGTGGAAAATGAGCAAGAACGAAGATTACCTGAACGATAACTCTTTTCAGAGGGCTTGACAAGCAACCGCTGAGGAACACGACGGCAAGAAGGATTTTCATACTGACTGGCTTCAGGAACTTTACTCAGAGTTCTCTTTGGCGAGTTGTGTCAAGAGCTCGACAACCGATCAGCTTTTAAAGACCAGAATCGTGGCAATAGGTTCACCTGATGTAACTCGAACACTATATCACAGTACAATAAAATACATCATTGTTCAATGACAAACAGCCATAAAATTGAATTGCTTTAGGGGAAGCTGTATACTTTCAGGGTCATTAATGGGCAACAAGGTTTTACTACTGAGCTCCAGAAAGGAAGCACATCACGATATACGCGTACAGTCCCACATGGAGGCTAGATGAAATGGGATCGCTCTTGCAACAGTCACTACCCAGTATCTGGGAGCAGCAATACCTAAAACAAAACACACGCAACCCAGCTTCATTCTGAATTTAGAGTCCCTACGGAGGCCATTCAGCCCATCAAGTCTGCACCGAATCAGTGTCCCACCCAGCCCCTCCCCTTCACCCTATCCCCCTAACCCTACACATTTACCACAGCTAATCCACCTAACTTAAGTATCCTTGGACACTAACAGGCAATTTAGCACGGCCAATCCACCTAACCTGTACATCAAAGAACAAGGACAGCACAGCACAGGAAACAGGCCCTTCGGCCCTCCAAGCCTGCGTCCCTCATTGGTCCAACTAGACCATTCGTTTCTATCCCTCCATTCCCAGTCTGCTGATGTGACTATCCGGGTAAGTCTTAAACGATCCCAGCGTGTCCGCCTCCACCACCCTACTTGGCAGCGCATTCCAGGCCCCCACCACCCTCTGTGTAAAAAATGTTCCTCTGATATCGGGGTGAAACCTCGCCCCCCCCTCACTTGACCCCTCGTGATCGTCACCTCCGACCTGGGAAAAGGCTTCCCACTGTTTACCCTATCTATACCCTTCATAATCTTATACACCTCTATTAGGTCTCCCCTCATTCTCCCTCTTTCCAGACAGAACAGCCCCAGTTTACCCAATCTCTCCTCATAGCTAAGACCCTCCATACCAGGCAACATCCTGGTAAACCTTCTCTGCACTCTCTCCAAAGCCTCCACATCCTTCTGATAGTCCTTAGACACTAAGGGGCAATTTAACAATGCCAATCCTCTTAACCCGCACATCTTTGGACTGTGGGAGGAAACTGGAGCACCCGGAGGAAACCCACGCAGACACGAGGAGAAGGTGCAAACTCCACACAGACAGTGACCCGAGGCTAGGGTTGAGCCTGGGTCCGTGATGCTGTGAGGTAGCAATGCTAACCCACTGTGATACCGTGCCTTATTTTAATTAGTTGTTTTTTGTGAGGTTTATTGATTCAGGACTGGAGAAGTTGAGAGCTGAAATGAATTTGTATTTTTAGGATGAATCAATTTCTGTTCTGTTCAGGTATCTCACATTGCTCCCCTGTCCCAGGGTATTAGACAGGGAGAGTATACAGTAACCCCATTCCCCGCCAACAGGGCTGTAAAGTTTTTTGGGGTCTTGCCATTATTACAGCCTGTTTATAATCCAGGGCAACCTTATCCTCTAACTGGGCCTTGTCCTGGGGGTCAGTGGAACAAACAAGAGCTCAGTTACAGAACCGGATGGTTGGAAAAACAAGCAGGGTAACATGAGGAAAAACTTTTGAATGCAGTGTGTGTGTGTGTGTGTGTGTGAGCGTGAGTGTGAGTGTGTGTGTGTGCGTGCGTGTGTGAGTGTGCGTGTGTGAGTGTGCATGTGTGTGTGTGTGAGAGTGTGTGAGAGAGTGTGTGTGAATGCGCATGTGTGTGTGAGAGAGTGTGTGTGCGTGTGTGTGAGTGCGTGTGTGTGTGAGAGAGTGTGTGTGTGCGTGTGTGTGTGTGAGAGAGTGTGTGTGAGTGTGCGTGTGTGTGAGTGCGTGTGTGTGTGTGTGAGAGTGTGTGAGAGAGTGTGTGTGAGTGCGCATGTGTGTGTGAGAGAGTGTGTGTGAGTGTGCGTGTGTGTGAGTGCGTGTGTGTGTGAGAGAGTGTGTGTGAGAGAGTGTGTGTGAGTGTGCGTGTGTGAGTGTGCATGTGTGTGTGTGTGAGAGTGTGTGAGAGAGTGTGTGTGAGTGAGAGTGTGTGTATGTGTGTGTGAGAGTGTCTGTGAGTGTGTGTGTGTGTGTGTGTGTGAGAGTGTGTGTGTGTGAGTGAGTGTGTGTGTGAGTGTGTGTGAGAGTGTGTGTGCACCACCAAAATATTGGTGGTGCACACCAAAATATTATTTGGAGCTTTCCGAGCAGAAGGAATCACAGAATATGGGGAAAGATCAGAGAGAGGACAGACAGGAATAAACACAGAAAATGCTGGATAAACTCATCAGGTCTGGCAGCCTCTGTGGAGAGAGAAACACAGCTAATGTTCTGAGTTTCCGTGGTGAGTTTTACCCACCTCGAAGCATTAACTGTGTTAATTTTTTGTTCAGATTTCCAGCGTCCTTTAATTACTAACTAACTGAATTACCCCTTAACGAGCTGCTCTGACGCTATCAGCCAAATAACCTCTTCCTGTTTATTACAATTTTTGTTTATTGAATTCAAATTTCCCCTATCTGTCGTGATGGGATTTGAACCCGGGTCCCTAGGACACAAGCTGTGTTTCTGGATTAATGGCCTAACGATAACACCATTAATGCCCCCAAATGGTCCTTCCTGCCTGCTGTGCCGTCCAGTGTGAAAATTCCAGGTATTTTGGGTTTAGTCACATTTCCTTTTGACGTTTCATTTTAGCTACAGTACCCCCATCAGGGGCAGCACAGCGGTTAGCACTGCTGCCTCACAGTGTCAGGGACCCGGGTTCCGTTCCGGGCTTGGATCACTGTCTGTGTGGATCTAAGAACAGCACAGCCCAGGAAACAGGCTGTACAGTCCCGAGCCGCCCATTTTAACACTCAGTGAGTGCCTCATTCAAATCCTTCTTCTCCCTACAACTTTTGTCCACATCTCGTGGACTCCACAATAAAAGGGAGTGCAAATTTAGAGAATTAATTGGGCGCCAGATTAAGGGAGGTCCAATTTAGGGACAATTTGTTGACACCAATCAGCCTAAAAGCACGTTTTTGGGGTGTGTGTGGGGGGGGAAACCGGAGCACCCGGAGAAAACCCACGCAAGCACGGGGAGAATGTGCAAACTCCCACAGACATTGACCCAAGTCAGAGATCCGACCCGGGTCCCTGTCTCTGCACAGCAGACAGTGATAGTCACTGAGCTGTCGTGTTGCCCGTCAGTCGGTCCAGTTTACATAGAACCCTACAGTGCAGAAACAGGCCCTTCGGCCCATCGAGTCTGCACCGAACACAATCCCACCCAGACCCTATCCCCATATCCCTACACATTTACCTGCTAATCCCTCTAACCTACACATCCCAGGACACTAAGGGGCAATTTTAACATAGCCAATGAACCTAACCCGCACATCTTTGGACTGTGGGAGGAAACCGGAGCGCCCGGAGAAAACCCACGCAGACACGAGGAGAATGTGCAAACTCCACACAGACAGTGACCCGAGCCGGGAATCGAACCCAGGACCCTGGAGCTGTGAAGCAGCAGTGCTAACCACTGTGCTACCGTGCCGCCCCGGTTTAAGCGTACACTAACGACGTGAAGCACTGGGCAACTCTCGCAGCAACGTCCAAGAGCAGCCCTCGTACGACCCACCGCGTGTCTGCCCCTCGTTGGCCAACAAGGCTGGACAGAATCGCCCGTGGGTGTAAAAAGGAGGCATCAATAAATGTTCGCGCGTTCTCCCCGTGCCTGCGTGGGTTTCCTCCCACAGGCGGCACGGTAGCACAGTGGTTAGCACTGCTGCTTCACAGCTCCAGGGTCCTGGGTTCGATTCCCGGCCTCGGGTCACTGCCTGTGTGGAGTTTGCACATTCTCCTCGTGTCTGCGTGGGTTTTCTCCGGGTGCTCCGGTTTCCTCCCACAGTCCAAAGATGTGCGGGTTAGGTTCATTGGCTATGCTAAAATTGCCCCTTAGTGTCCTGGGATGTGTAGGTTAGAGGGATTAGCAGGTAAATGTGTAGGGATATGGGGATAGGGTCTGGGTGGGATTGTGTTCGGTGCAGACTCGATGGGCCGAAGGGCCTGTTTCTGCACTGTAGGGTTCTATGTTCTATGTTCTAGTCCGAAGATGTGCTGGATTGGCCATGCTAAATTGATCCTCGTGTCAGAGGGATTAGCAGGGTAAATGTGTGGAGTTACGGGAATAGGGCCTGGATGGGATTGTGGCCAGAATGGGCTTCCTTTCACAGCGTAGGGATTCTATGAGTTAGGATTCTCACCCCTCGCTCACCCTTTAGCTTACTTATTTTACTGATCATTTGCTTTAATTAAAAACCTTTGCTTTCACCCATTGGCCACGATTGCCTCAAAAATATCCGATGAATGGAAATGAGATAACGTCAATAATATAGAACATTGAACACTACAGCACAAACAGGCCCTTCGGCCCACAAGTTGCGCTGATCATATCCCTACCTACCGGGCCTATCTATAACTCCCAATCCCATTAAACCCCATATACTCATCCAGAAGTCTTTTAAAAGCCCCCAGCGAGTTCGCCTCCACCACCGACGACGGCAGCCGATTCCACTCACTCACCACCCTCTGAGTGAAAAACTTACCCCTGACATCTCCTCTGTACCTGCTCCCCAGCACCTTAAACCTGTGTCCTCTCGTAGCGACCATTTCAACCCGGGGAAATAGCCTCTGAGAGTCCACCCTATCTATTCCTCTCAACATTTTATAAACTTCTATCAGGTCGCCTCTCAACCTTCGCCTCTCCAGGGAAAAGAGTCCCAGCTCCCTCAACCTATCCTCATAAGACATGCCTCCCAATCCAGGCAACATCCTTGTAAATCTCCTCTGCACCCTCTCAATAGCTTCCACATCCTTCTTGTAGTGAGGCGACCAGAACTGCGCACAGTGGGGTCTGACCAGGGTCTTGTCATTGCGAAGGAACTCTCAGCGAGTTATATTTTGTGCCATGGAGAGACAACCTTCATGTGGCAACGGTTGTCAACTTCAATGTTACCCATTGAGAAACCAATGAATTATTATGAGAGTTCAGAGTGACCAGCAGAGTTAGCAGCTGACCATCAATCACATGGCTGGAACCACATCATAATCTCATAGCTTGGCTTGTCTCTGAATGTCAGTAAAAACATGAAATTAGTTTAGAACCACAACCATAAATGCCATTTGTTTCTGACTATACACAACAACATTCATTTCCCACATTTATCTTTGTCACAGAGAATGCTGCGAATGTAAGCACTGCACTGATAAGACAGCTCATGACGTAAACTTCATGGACTTGTATAATATTCAATAATAAATTATTTTACTACTGAAGGACTGTAGATTATTTACTCGCTGTGCCTAATGGAAACCCATTGCAAAAGCCTTGAGAGTGCTATATCACAAGATTAATGATTTAAATGTACCACATTACCCGTCCTTCGTATGTCTCACAGAATCATTACAGCGCAGAAAGGAGGCCATTCGGTCTATCGAGTCTGCGCCAACCATAATTCCACCCAGAGCCTATTCCCGTACCCCACATATTTCCTTTGCGAACGTCTCTGACACTAGGGTCTACTTAGCATGGCCAATCCAATTAATCTGCACATCTTTGGAGTCTGGGAGGGTGAGTTTACCCTCTACGTCACACTTACTGCAGATGTGTTAGCCCTCTGTGTTACACTTACTACAGATGTGTTAGCCCTCTGTATCACACTTACTACAGATGTGTTAGCCCTCTGCGTCACACTTACTACAGATGTGTTAGCCCTCTGTATCACACTTACTACAGATGTGTTAGCCCTCTGTGTCACACTTACTACAGATGTGTTAGCCCTCTGTGTCACACTTACTACAGATGTGTTAAAACTCTGTGTCACACTTACTACAGATGTGTTAGCCCTCTGTGTCACACTTACTACAGATGTGTTAGCCCTCTGTGTCACACTTATTACAGATGTGTTTCCCTCTGTGTCACACTTACTACAGATGTGTTAGCCCTCTGTGTCACACTTACAGGTGTGTTAGCTCTCTGCGTCACACTTACTACAGATGTGTTAGCCCTCTGCGTCACACTTACTATAGATGTGTTAGCCCTCTGTGTCACACTTACTACAGATGTGTTAGCCCTCTACGTCACACTTACTACAGATGTGTTAGCCCTCTGTGTCACACTTACTACAGATGTGTTAACCCTCTGTGTCACACTTACTACAGATGTGTTAGCCCTCTGTGTCACACTTATTACAGATGTGTTTCCCTCTGTGTCACACTTACTACAGATGTGTTAGCCCTCTGTGTCACACTTACAGGTGTGTTAGCTCTCTGCGTCACACTTACTACAGATGTGTTAGCCCTCTGCGTCACACTTACTATAGATGTGTTAGCCCTCTACGTCACACTTACTACAGATGTGTTAGCCCTCTGTGTCACACTTACTACAGATGTGTTAGCCCTCTGCATCACACTTACTACAGATGTGTTAACCCTCTGTGTCACACGTACTACAGATGTGTTAGCCCTCTGTGTCACACTTATTACAGATGTGTTTCCCTCTGTGTCACACTTACTACAGATGTGTTAGCCCTCTGCGTCACACTTACTACAGATGTGTTAGCCCTCTGCGTCACACTTACTACAGATGTGTTAGCCCTCTGTGTCACACTCACTACAGATGTGTTAGCCCTCTGCGTCACACTTACTACAGATGTGTTAGCCCTCTGTGTCACACTTACTACAGATGTGTTAGCCCTCTGCGTCACACTTACTACAGATGTGTTAGCCCTCTGTGTCACACTCACTACAGATGTGTTAGCCCTCTGCGTCACACTCACTACAGATGTGTTAGCCCTCTGCGTCACACTTACTACAGATGTGTTAGCCCTCTGTGTCACACTTACTACAGATGTGTTAGCCCTCTGTGTCACACTTACTATAGATGTGTTAGCCCTCTGTGTCACACTTACTACAGATGTGTTTACCCTCTGTGTCACACTCACTACAGATGTGTTAGCCCTCTGTGTCACACTCACTACAGATGTGTGAGCCCTCTGTGTCACACTCACTACAGATGTGTTAGCCCTCTGCGTCACACTTACTACAGATGTGTTAGCCCTCTGTGTCACACTTACTACAGATGTGTTTACCCTCTGTGTCACACTCACTACAGATGTGTTAGCCCTCTGCGCCACACTTACTACAGATGTGTTAGCCCTCTGCGTCACACTTACTACAGATGTGTTAGCCCTCTGTGTCACACTCACTACAGATGTGTTAGCCCTCTGCGTCACACTTACTACAGATGTGTTAGCCCTCTGTGTCACACTTACTACAGATGTGTTTACCCTCTGTGTCACACTCACTACAGATGTGTTAGCCCTCTGCGTCACACTTACTACAGATGTGTTAGCCCTCTGCGTCACACTTACTACAGATGTGTTAGCCCTCTGTGTCACACTCCCTACAGATGTGTTAGCCCTCTGTGTCACACTCACTACAGATGTGTTAGCCCTCTGTGTCACACTTACTACAGATGTGTTAGCCCTCTGTGTCACACTCACTACAGATGTGTTAGCCCTCTGTGTCACACTTACTACAGATGTGTTAGCCCTCTACGTCACACTTACTACAGATGTGTTAGCCCTCTGTGTCACACTTACTACAGATGTGTTTCCCTCTGTGTCACACTTACTACAGATGTGTTAGCCCTCTACGTCACACTTACTACAGATGTGTTAGCCCTCTGTGTCACACTAACTACAGATGTGTTAGCCCTCTGTGTCACACTTACTACAGATGTGTTTCCCTCTGTGTCACACTTACTACAGATGTGTTAGCCCTCTGTGTCACACTTATTACAGATGTGTTAGCCCACTGTGTCACACTTACTATAGATGTGTTAGCCCTCTGTGTCACACTTACTACAGATGTGTTACCCCTCTGTGTCACACTTACTACAGATGTGTTAGCCCTCTGTGTCACACTTACTACAGATGTGTTAGCCCTCTATGTCACACTTACTACAGATGTGTTAGCCCTCTGCGTCACACTTACTACAGATGTGTTAACACTCTGTGTCACACTTACTACAGATGTGTTAGCCCTCTGTGTCACACTTACTACAGATGTGTTAGCCCTCTGTGTCACACTTACTACAGATGTGTTAGCCCTCTACGTCACACTTACTACAGATGTGTTAGCCCTCTGCGTCACACTTACTACAGATGTGTTAACCCTCTGTGTCACACTTACTACAGATGTGTTAGCCCTCTGTGTCACACTTATTACAGATGTGTTAGCCCTCTGTGTCACACTTACTACAGATGTGTTAGCCCTCTGTGTCACACTTACTATAGATGTGTTAGCCCTCTGCGTCACACTTACTACAGATGTGTTAGCCCTCTACGTCACACTTACTACAGATGTGTTAGCCCTCTACGTCACACTTACTACAGATGTGTTAGCCCTCTGTGTCACACTTACTACAGATGTGTTAACCCTCTGTGTCACACTTACTACAGATGTGTTAGCCCTCTGTGTCACACTTACAGGTGTGTTAGCTCTCTGCGTCACACTTACTACAGATGTGTTAGCCCTCTGCGTCACACTTACTATAGATGTGTTAGCCCTCTGTGTCACACTTACTACAGATGTGTTAGCCCTCTACGTCACACTTACTACAGATGTGTTAGCCCTCTGTGTCACACTTACTACAGATGTGTTAACCCTCTGTGTCACACTTACTACAGATGTGTTAGCCCTCTGTGTCACACTTACAGGTGTGTTAGCTCTCTGCGTCACACTTACTACAGATGTGTTAGCCCTCTGCGTCACACTTACTATAGATGTGTTAGCCCTCTGTGTCACACTTACTACAGATGTGTTAGCCCTCTACGTCACACTTACTACAGATGTGTTAGCCCTCTGTGTCACACTTACTACAGATGTGTTAACCCTCTGTGTCACACTTACTACAGATGTGTTAGCCCTCTGTGTCACACTTATTACAGATGTGTTTCCCTCTGTGTCACACTTACTACAGATGTGTTAGCCCTCTGTGTCACACTTACAGGTGTGTTAGCTCTCTGCGTCACACTTACTACAGATGTGTTAGCCCTCTGCGTCACACTTACTATAGATGTGTTAGCCCTCTACGTCACACTTACTACAGATGTGTTAGCCCTCTGTGTCACACTTACTACAGATGTGTTAGCCCTCTGCATCACACTTACTACAGATGTGTTAACCCTCTGTGTCACACTTACTACAGATGTGTTAGCCCTCTGTGTCACACTTACTACAGATGTGTTAGCCCTCTGTGTCACACTTACTACAGATGTGTTAGCCCTCTGCGTCACACTTACTACAGATGTGTTAGCCCTCTGCGTCACACTTACTACAGATGTGTTAGCCCTCTGCGTCACACTTACTACAGATGTGTTAGCCCTCTGTGTCACACTCACTACAGATGTGTTAGCCCTCTGCGTCACACTTACTACAGATGTGTTAGCCCTCTGTGTCACACTTACTACAGATGTGTTAGCCCTCTGCGTCACACTTACTACAGATGTGTTAGCCCTCTGTGTCATACTCACTACAGATGTGTTAGCCCTCTGCGTCAAACTCACAACAGATGTGTTAGCCCTCTGCGTCACACTTACTACAGATGTGTTAGCCCTCTGTGTCACACTTACTACAGATGTGTTTACCCTCTGTGTCACCCTCACTACAGATGTGTTAGCCCTCTGTGTCACACTCACTACAGATGTGTTAGCCCTCTGTGTCACACTCACTACAGATGTGTTAGCCCTCTGCGTCACACTTACTACAGATGTGTTAGCCCTCTGTGTCACACTTACTACAGATGTGTTTACCCTCTGTGTCACACTCACTACAGATGTGTTAGCCCTCTGCGTCACACTTACTACAGATGTGTTAGCCCTCTGTGTCACACTTATTACAGATGTGTTAGCCTTCTGTGTCACACTTACTACAGATGTGTTAGCCCTCTGTGTCACACTTACTACAGATGTGTTTACCCTCTGTGTCACACTCACTACAGATGTGTTAGCCCTCTGTGCCACACTTACTACAGATGTGTTAGCCCTCTGCGTCACACTTACTACAGATGTGTTAGTCATCTGTGTCACACTTATTACAGATGTGTTAGCCCTCTGCGTCACACTTACTACAGATGTGTTAGCCCTCTGTGTCACACTCACTACAGATGTGTTAGCCCTCTGCGTCACACTTACTACAGATGTGTTAGCCCTCTGTGTCACACTTACTACAGATGTGTTTACCCTCTGTGTCACACTCACTACAGATGTGTTAGCCCTCTGCGTCACACTTACTACAGATGTGTTAGCCCTCTGCGTCACACTTACTACAGATGTGTTAGCCCTCTGTGTCACACTCACTACAGATGTGTTAGCCCTCTGCGTCACACTTACTACAGATGTGTTAGCCCTCTGTGTCACACTCACTACAGATGTGTTAGCCCTCTGCGTCACATTTACTACAGATGTGTTAGCCCTCTGTGTCACACTCACTACAGATGTGTTAGCCCTCTGCGTCACACTTACTACAGATGTGTTAGCCCTCTGTGTCACACTTACTACAGATGTGTTTACCCTCTGTGTCACACTCACTGTAGATGTGTTAGCCCTCTGTGTCACACTCACTACAGATGTGTTAGCCCTCTGTGTCACACTCACTACAGATGTGTTAGCCCTCTGCGTCACACTTACTACAGATGTGTTAGCCCTCTGCGTCACACTTACTACAGATGTGTTAGCCCTCTGTGTCAGACTTACTACAGATGTGTTAGCCCTCTGTGTCACACTCACTACAGATGTGTTAGCCCTCTGTATCACACTTACTACAGATGTGTTAGCCCTCTGTATCACACTTACTACAGATGTGTTAGCCCTCTGTATCACACTTACTACAGATACAAAGAACAAAGAACAAAACAGCACGGGAAACAGGCCCTTCGGCCCAACGAGCCCGCGCCGCCGTCCCATGGTCAGTGACCTATTCATGACTCTAGTCTATGCCTAATGTGTGAGGATCAGGGAGGTCCAATATAGGGACAATTTGTTACCCAATCAATCAGCCTAAAAGCACATTTTTGGGATGTGGGAGGAAACCGGAGCACCCGGAGGAAACCCACGCAACCACGGGGAGAACGCACAAACTCCCACGGACACAGGCCCAACTCCATGTGTCCGCACAGCAACAGAGATAACCTCTGTGCTGCCATGATGCCCTCGAGATGGTAAGTGCCTGTGGATAAAAATTTCATTATTAAAGACTCTATACCCCTGAGACTAAACTGACCCCAAGCCTACAATGCTTAATAAGGCCTGCTATATCCCCCTATATGTAAACTGCTCATGTGGCTGTCCAAGTGACTCTTGAACAACCCTAGCGTGCCTGCTTCCACCACCTCACTCGGCAGTGCATTCCACATCCCCACTACCCTTTGTGTGAAAAACTGCCCTCTAACATTAGTCTTATATCTAGCCCCCCTCACCCTAAGCCCGTGACCCCTCGTTCTATCCATTTCTAATAGCGGAAAAAGCTTATCACCATCTACTCTATCTGTCCCCTTCATAATCTTATAAACCTCTATCAAATCCCCCCTCAGCCGACGTCTCTCAAGGGAAAACAGCCCAAGTGCGTTCAATCTTTCCTCGTAAGACAGCCCTTCCATACCAGGCAACATCCTGGTAAATCTCCTCTGCACTCTCTCCAGGATCTCTACATCCTTCCGGTAGTACGGCGACCAGAACTGGACGCAGTACTCCAGGTGAGGCCTAACCAACGTTCTATACAACTGCAACATCAGACTCCTACTCTTATATTCTATACCCCTTCCTATGAAGGCTAACATGCCATACGCTTTCCTCATCACATTCTGCACCTGCACCGACACCTTCAGGGACTTGTGTACCTGCACCCCCAGGTCTCTCTGCGTATCTATACTCCGTATAGTTCTATCTTTTATCATATAACTCCCTTCCACATTATTCCGGCCAAAGTGCATCACCTCGCATTTCTCCGGATTAAATTCCATTTGCCATCTATCTGCCCAATCTACCAGCCTATCTATGTCCTGTTGCATTGCCAGGCACTGCTCCTCAGTACCCGCCAATCCAACCAACTTAGTGTCATCAGCAAATTTGCTGATCACACCACCTACCCCCTCTTCAAGTCATTAATGTATACTACAAATAGTAGAGGTCCTAGTACCGAGCCCTGCGGCACCCCACTGGTGACAGACCTCCAATTGGAAAAGGAGCCCTCCACTACTACCCGCTGTCTTCTCCTCCCAAGCCAGTTCTTCACCCATCTACATACCTGGCCTTGTATCCCATGAGCCTTCACCTTTTCTATCAGCCTACCGTGAGGGACCTTGTCAAACGCCTTACTGAAATCCATATAGACAACATCAACGGCTTGTCCTTCGTCAACCGTTTTTGTCACCTCTTCAAAAAATTCCAACAGATTCGTAAGGCACGACCTCCCTGTAACGAAGCCATGCTGCGTATCCCTGATCAGATTGCAGCGCTCCAGATGCTCATACATCCTATCCTTGAGGATCCTCTCCATTATCTTGCCTATAACTGAAGTCAAGCTCACTGGCCTATAGTTCCCTGGGTTATCCCTCTGACCCTTCTTAAACAACGGTACAACATTTGCAATCCGCCAATCCTCTGGGACCTCACCTGTGTCCAAAGAAGAGACAAAGATTTGCGTCAGAGGCCCAGCAATTTCATCCCTCACCTCCCTTAGCAGCCTAGGATAGATGCCATCAGGCCCCGGAGATTTGCCTGTCTTTATAGTGTCTAAAAGTCCCAACACCTCTTCCCTCGTGATGACTATTTCCCTCAACGGATCCTCAAACTTCTCAAGCACAGCAGCAGAGGACTGACCCCTCTCCTGAGTGAATACCGACGCAAAGTATTCATTCAAGATCTCCCCCATTCCCCCAGGCTCCAAGCATAGTTCCCCTCCTCTGTCCCTGAGAGGACCAATGTTCCCTCTAACCATCCTTTTGTTTCTAATATAAGAGTAAAATGCTTTAGGATTTTCCTTAATCCTACCCGCCAAAGCCATTTCGTGGCCCCTTTTTGCCTTTCTGATGCCCCTTTTAAGTTCCCTCCTACATTCTCTGTATTCTTCTAACGCTATCTCTGTCCTCAAATGCCTCGATCTAGTGTACGCTTCCCTCTTTCTCCTGACCAGGTCCTCAATATCCCTAGTTACCCACGGCTCTCTAATCCTACCTTTCCCATCCTTCCTCTTGACCGGCACATGTCTTTCCTGTAAAGATTGTAGTTTTCCCTTGAGAGACTCCCACATACCCAGCGTCGACCTACCGTTAAATAGCGTACCCCAGTCTGTATCTTTAAGATCCTGCCTAATCCGGCTTTATCTAGCCCTCCCCCAATTTAACACCCTCCCCTTAGGACAGGCTTCATCTTTATCCATTAATATCTTGAACCAGACAGAGTTATGGTCACTGTTAGCCACATGCACTCCTACCTCAACGTCAACCACCTGCCCAGGCTCATTCCCCAGAACCAAGTCAAGTATAGCCCCCTCCCTGGTCGGTCTATCCACGTACTGCTCCAGGGATCCTTCCATTACACACTGTACAAATTCCTCCCCGTCAGCACCCTCTGATCTCAGTACATTCCAATCTACCCCGGGGAGATTAAAATCTCCCACTACCACCACCCTATTCTTCCTGCACTTATCTAGAATGTCCCTGCTTATCCCTTCTTCCACAGCCCTCGGGCTGTTGGGCGGTCTGTAGTAAACACCCAGCAGAGTAACATCACCCTTCCTATTCCTCAACTCCACCCATAGCGACTCGATTCCTACATCCTCCGTACCTCCCTCCCTCTGCACTGCTACGATGCAATCCTTAACTAACAACGCCACTCCCCCACCTCTCAGCGACCCACCCCTATCTCGCCTGAAACACTTATACCCAGGAACATTCAACTGCCAATCCTGCCCTTCCTTTAACCAAGTCTCTGTCACCGCCACCACTTCCAACTTCCTTTCAAACATTAATGCCTTCAGTTCATCTGTTTTGCCAGTCACACTCCTGGCATTGAAACACATGCACTGAAGACCCTCCGAAACATCCCGATCCTTCTTCCTACCCTCCGGGCCTACCCTATCCCCAATCCCAGTTCCGTCTACCTCCCCACCCCCCCTCCATATTAGTTTAAACCCTGCCGATACACACCAGCTAACCTTCCAGCTAAGATATGTATGCCCTTCCCAGTTAACTGTACCCCATCCCTCTTGTATATTAGCCGTTCTTTCATAAAGACTTCCCAGTGGTCTATGAATATAAATCCCTCTGCCCTACACCAATCTTTCAACCAAGCATTTAATTGGATTAGTTCATTATTTCTAGCCCTGCTAGCCCCAGGCACCGGCAGCAGCCCAGAGAACGCCACCCTGGAGGCCCTACATTTCAGCCTGGCCCCCAACTCCCTGAACTGCCTGCGTATGTCCCCCCTGCACTTTGTTCCTACATCCTTCTCTCCTACATGCACTATCACATTCGACTCAGTCCCTCCACCCTTCAAGATTCCCTCTACCCTTTCTGAGATGTCCTGTACCCCAGCTCCAGGGAGGCAGACTACCATCCTGGAGTCCCGCTTTTGCCCACAGAATCGCCTGTCAATCCCCTTGACATTCCCATCCCCCACCACTATCTCACACCCTGCACTCTTCACTTTCGGATCTCCCTCCCTTGCCTTCTCTACCCCGACTGTCACCCCACCCTTGACATTCCGGGGTAATTCATCTGGGGCATTCCTAGTACTTTTCTTTTTGCTCTTCCTAACTGTAACCCAACCATCTATACTTGTAGGTTCTGGTATTAGCTCAGGGTTGCCGTTCCTCTCCATTACCTCCTCATTTTCCCTAACTAAAAACATATCCTCCAGTCTCAGTTCCAGCTGCCTCACCCGGGCCCTTAATCGCTGCACCTCGAGACATTTCCCGCATATGTGGGCTTTCGGGAGATGTGCTGTCTCCAGAAATTTCCACATATGGCATCGAACACAGTGAACACGTGTAACCCTAGACCCTGGCATTATGGTTGACCCCTGTTAAGGTGTGATATGAAGCCCTGTTATCAAACCTGCGCTCTCCCAAGCCCAGTGAGCTTAAGCCCTTCTACCTCTCACTCTGCTTCCCGCCTCACTCCGCTGCCCGCTATCACCTTGGCCTTCTTTTTATACTCCCGCGCTCCCTTCCCAGCAGCCCCTGCGCCTATCTCCCGCTACGGAGCACCAAAACAAACACTCACTACAGATGTGTTAGCCCTCTGTGTCACACTTACTATAGATGTGTTAGCCCTCTGTGTCACACTTATTACAGATGTGTTAGCCCTCTGTGTCACACTTATTACAGATGTGTTAGCCCTCTGTGTCACACTTACTACAGATGTGTTTACCCTCTGTGTCACACTTACTACAGATGTGTTAGCCCTCTGTGTCACACTTACTACAGATGTGTTAACCCTCTGTATCACACTTACTACAGATGTGTTAGCCCTCTGTGTCACACTTACTACAGATGTGTTAGCCCTCTGTGTTACACTTACTACAGATGTGTTAGCCCTCCGTATCACACTTACTACAGATGTGTTAGCCCTCTGCGTCACACTTACTACAGATGTGTTAGCCCTCTGTGTCACACTTACTACAGATGTGTTAGCTCTCTGCGTCACACTTACTACAGATGTGTTAGCCCTCTGTGTCACACTTACTACAGATGTGTTTACCCTCTGTGTCACACTTATTACAGATGTGTTAGCCCTCTGTATCGCACTTACTACAGATGTGTTAGCCCTCTGCGTCACACTTACTACAGATGTGTTTACCCTCTGTATCACACTTACTACAGATGTGTTTACCCTCTGTGTCACACTTATTACAGATGTGTTTACCCTCTGTGTCACACTTATTACAGATGTGTTTACCCTCTGTGTCACACTTATTACAGATGTGTTAGCCCTCTGTATGCACTTACTACCAATGATGCCACATCTCAATGAACTTTGTAATGAATTGTCTGTGAAATCGATCGGGATCAGCTCTGAAATGGACAGAGTATGAAATTGGGAAGGTCCCTCTTCCCCAACCTCGGTTCCCCCTCTTTTCCTCCATGTTGGTGACCTTCTGACTGTTGGAACGTCTCACACAACAGCTGCTGCGTTGAGACCCTGAGCAAGTTGGCTCAACCACAGGGAGCCAATCATTCCAGGGAATCTGCGACAGCATTTGGAGCAGTCAGATGTCACATGGTCAACTCTCCAGGAAAACCTTCAACCAAATTAAACCCCAGCCAGATTTGGAGGATTGTAGAGACCGTGTAGAGTTGGAGGGGTTCGGGAGATAGGTTGCAGTTGGTTCATGGAGATGAGAATTTAAAATTGTTCAACAATATAGATCAGTGAACGTAGGGGTGATTATCCTAAAATCACCTCTTACAAATTGAACCTGTGAACCCCTGTCCCACCCACTCAGTTAATTATAAACATCATCACAAACAACTCCTACAGAAATATTATTCATCAGTTGATTGAATGGAAGTTAAGTTCAAGGTTCTACAAGTCTTGTATAGTGTACCTTGTATACTGAATCTTGTATACTGGAACTCATGTAATGGATCTTGTATACTGAATCTTGTACACTGGATCTTGTACACTGGATCTTGTACAGTGGATCTTATATACTGGATCTTGTACACTGGATCTTGTATACTGGATCTTGCATACTGGATCTTGCACACTGGATCTTGTGCATCTGATCTTGTACACTGGATCTTGTTTTACAGATCCCATATACTGGATCTTGTACACTGGATCTTGTACACTGGATCTTGTATACTGGATCTTGCACACTGGATCTTGTGCATCTGACCTTGTATACTGGATCTTGTATACCAGATCCCATATACTGGATCTTGTACACTGGATCTTGTACACTGGATCTTGTATACTGGATCTTGCACACTGGATCTTGTGCATCTGACCTTGTATACTGGATCTTGTATACCAGATCCCATATACTGTATCTTGTACACTGGATCTTGTATACTGATCTTGTATACTGGATCTTGTACACTGGATCTTGTACAGTGGATCTTATATACTGGATCTTGTATACTGGATCTTGCATACTGGATCTTGTACACGGGATCTTGCTCATCTGATCTTGTATACTGGATCTTGTATTCGAGATCCCATATACTGGATCTTGTACACTGGATCTTGTACACGGGATCTTGTGCATCTGATCTTGTATACTGGATCTTGTATTCGAGATCCCATATATTGGATCTTGTACACTTGATCTTGTATACTGGATCTTGTACACTGGATCTTGTGCATCTGACCTTGTATACTGGATCTTGTATACCAGATCCCATATACTGGATCTTGTACACTGGATCTTGTGCATCTGATCTTGTATACTGGATCTTGTATACCAGATCCCATATACTGGATCTTGTACACTTGATCCTGTACACTGGATCTTGTACACTGGATCTTGTGCATCTGACCTTGTATACTGGATCTTGTATACCAGATCCCATATACTGGATCTTGTACACTGGATCTTGTGCATCTGATCTTGTATACTGGATCTTGTATACCAGATCCCATATACTGGATTTTGTACACTGGATCTTGTACACTGGATCTTGTACACTGGATCTTGTGTACTGACCTTGTATACTGGATCTTGTACACTGGATCTTGTATACTGGATCTTGTACACTGGATCTTGTATACTCGATCTTGTACACTTGATCTTGTACACTGGATCTTGTACACTGGATCTTGTGCATCTGACCTTGTATACTGGATCTTGTACACTGGATCTTGTATCTGACCTTGTATACTGGATCTTGTATCCTGGATCTCGTGCACTGGATCTTGTATATTTGATCTCGTACACTGGATCTTGTGTGCTGAGTCTTGTACATTGGGGCAGCATGATGATTAGGACTGCCAATTAGCACTGCCTCACAGCACCGGGGACTCAGGTTCGATTCTGGCCTCGGGCGACTGTGTGGCACATTCTCCTCGTGTCTGCGTGGGTTTCCTCCGGGTGCTCCGGTTTCCTCCCACAGTCCAAAAATGTGCGTGTTGGGTTGATTGGCCACGCTAAGAAATTGCCCCTTAGCATCGGGGGAAGGGGCGGTGGTGGTGAACAAGGTATTTAGGTGGGGTGAAGGGGGTAGGGCCCTGGGTGGGATTGTTGTTGGCGCAGACTCGATGGGCCGATTGGCCTCCTTCTGCACTGTAGGGATACGAAGATCCTATGATTTTATGATATGGGATCTAGTGTATCGGATCTTTGGTACTGGACCAGCCAATGGAATGTAAACAATTCAGTTGTTACTTACTTTTTAATTACGTGCCTCAGAACATTGTTAAATTCTTCCAGCTGCTTAAAGTGTTTGCACACTCTCACTCAGTGACTGTTCCCTGCTGTGGACAGGTTGTTGGTTTCCCCAGCGGCTGGTTGCTATTTTATCTGATGGTGTGTACGTGCTGAGGAAAATATTTCCTCACAGCAGGCGGGCAGAGCTTTGCTTCATAATTAATGATCTGATTGTCAATAACTGAGCGAGCTGCAATGTTTATTCATGCGATCAGGCCACCAGTCATAAAATGAAACTGTCTTACCCCAGGCTTCATAAACATGGTCAATGGCAAAGCTTCAAATATCCCCACATTATCGCCACTCCTTTGCTCACACAACCCACTTCCTATGTTTTCCCAGTCTCTTGATGATTTTCCGAGGCAGTTCTAGCCTTAACGTAAGAACATAAGAAATAGGAGCAGGAGTAGGGCCATCTAGCCCCTCGAGCCTGCCCCGCCATTCAATAAGATCATGGCTGATCTGATCATGGTTCAGTTCCAGTTACCCGACTGCTCCTCATAACCCTTAATTCCCTTATCGATCAGAAATCTATCTGTGACTTAAATATATCCAACGAGGTTACTTCAATGGGCAGAGAATCCCAAAGATTCTGGTCGCCTCACTACAGGAAGGATGTGGAAGCTATTGAGAGGAGATTTACAAGGATGTTGCCTGGATTGGGAGGCATGCCTTATGAGGATAGGTTGAGGGAGCTCGGTCTCTTCTCCCTGGAGAGACGAAGATTGAGAGGCGACCTGATAGAGGTTGATAAAATGCTGAGAGGAATAGATAGGGTGGATTCTCGGAGGCTATTTCCCAGGGCTGAAATGGTCGCTACGAGAGGACACAGGTTTAAGGTGCTGGGGAGCAGGTACAGAGGAGATGTCGGGGGTAAGTTTTTCACTCAGAGGGTGGTGAGTGAGTGGAATCGGCTGCCGTCGGTGGTGGTAGAGGCGAACTCGCTGGGGTCTTTTGAGAGACTTCTGGATGAGTACATGGGATTTAATGGGATTGGGAGTTATAGACAGGCCTTGTAGGTAGGGATATGATCGGCGCAACTTGTGGGCCGAAGGGCCTGTTTGTGCTGTAGTGTTCTATGTTCTATGTTCACCACCCTCTGGGAGAAGAACTTCCTCCTCAACTCTGTTCTAAATTGACTCCCTCTTATTTTGAGGCTGTGTCCTCTAGTTCTTGTTTCCTTTCTAAGTGGAACTAATCTCTCTGCTTCTACCCTATCTAGCCCCTTCATTGTCTTATATGTCTCTCTAAGCCTGCATCATGACCTGCAGAGGACAACTCTATCGGTTCTATCATTATCTGCCATTACTGATAGTTCAGTGTCAGCCATGACTCGGTTATATTTTCAAGTTCCGCTCTCCACTCAGAGCACATAATCTTTCTTCATATTCTAGGAGGAGGAGAAACTCGAGGAGTCGAAGAGGAGGCCTGAGGGAGGGGGGTTTGTGTATGACATTGGGTAGAATCCCGAAATATTCTGTAACTGCCAGGAGTGGTAATGGATAACAAGGAGACACTCAGGCCCTTTGGGAACCGGTGGAGAGAGGGCAGGGGGAGGGGGGGGGGGGCGCTAATCTGTATATGAGAGAACACTGGGTATTGTGAAGGAGTGCTGTATTCTCGTGTGTAGGTTAGGTGGATTGGCTATGCCAAATTGCCCCTCAGAGTCCCAAGATGTGTAGGTTAGGTGGATTACCTGTGCTAAATTGCCCCTTAGTGCCCAAAGATGTGCATGTTAGGTGGATTGGCCATGCCAAATTGCCCCTTAGTGCCCAAAGATGTGCATATTAGGTGGATTACCTGTGCTAAATTGCCCTTAGTGCCCAAAGATGTGCATGTTAGATGGATTGGCTGTGCCAAATTGCCCCTTAGCATCCAAAGATGTGTAGGTTAGGTGGATTGGCTATGCCAAATTGCCCCTTAACGTCCAAAGATGTGTAGGTTAGGTGGATTAGCTGTGCTAAATTGCCTCTTAGTGCCCAAAGATGTGCGTGTTAGGTGGATTGGTTATGCCAAATTGCCCCTTAGCGTCTCAAGATGTGTAGGTTAGGTGGATTGGCCATGCTAAATTGTCCCTTAGTGTTTTGTCTTTTGGCCTCATTTACCTCCCTACGCAGTACATTCCAGATAGCCACCATCCTCTGAATCAAAAAGGTCTTAGCTCAAATCCCTTCTGAATCTACTGACCTTTATCCTAAATCAATGCCCTCCCGGGACTGATCCCCCCCCCCCCCCCCCCCAACAAAGGGAGACAACTGCTCCTACTCATCCCATCCGTGCCCCCACAGTCTTATACACCTCAATCATATCCCTGAGGGAAAGCTTAAAGAGAAGTGCTCACTCATCACCCTCACAATACCCGGTGTTCTCTCATACATAGATTTGTGAATCTCACCTGGACTCTTTCCAAAGCCAGCACATCCTTCCTTAGATATAGGGAGTCTAAATAGGGTCTGTATATGAGAGAACACTGGGTATTGTGAAGGAGTGCTGTATTCTCGTGTGTAGGTTAGGTGGATTGGCTATGCCAAATTGCCCCTTAGAGTCCCAAGATGTGTAGGTTAGGTGGATTACCTGTGCTAAATTGCCCCTTAGTGCCCAAAGATGTGCATGTTAGGCCTTATACAACTTCAGGAGTACATTCCTGCTCTTGTATTCTAGCCCTCTCGATATGAATGCTAACATTGCATTTAGCACGGCCAATGCACCCTAACCAGCACATCTTTTGGCCTGTGGGAGGAAACCCACGCAGACACGGGTAAAGTGTGCAGACTCCACACAGACGGTGACCCAAACTGGGAATCAAACCTGGGTCCCTGGCGCTGTGAGGCAGCGGTGCTAACTGACTGTGCCACCGTGCCACCCCTCTCTGCAATGTAATTTATTAAAATCTTATCAATCACAGTTTTGAAATCTTCAGCTGACCCTCTGCATTCTTGGCCCGCTGGGGGAGAAGGTTCTAGATTTTCACCACCCGTTGTGTGAAGAAGCGCATCCTGACAAACTCGGGAATGGTCTGTTCTAATTTGAAGAGTTTGCCTGTTGATGGTTGCTTGACTATGTTGTTAAGGGACACAGAGATGGGTAATGTTTGATGCAGGCTGATGCCAAATGTAAAGATGATCCAGACTGCCTGCTCTTTTCCACATTAGTGTCCAGATGTCCCAGGAGAGGGAATGCGCAGTATGTTCAACACCTTCTCTAACAGATGGGCTCCACAGGGACTGGGTGTGTCATAACCAGCCCCCCCCCCACCCCACCCCCACAATGACATTTTCAGCTGATTAGATCAGTTAAATCTCTTGTCCTTTGTTGCAATGACTCCTTAAGCTGCTGTCAATTAGTGAATTTGTTCGTTTTAGCTTGCACGTTAACCTTAAGAGGCTCTGGAACAAGGACTCCCCAAGTGTTTCTGATTTCCTAAACATTTCTCCATTTAGAAAATAGTCTCTGCCTCCAGTCCTCCTTCCAAAGTGCATAACCTCACACTTTTCCACATTGTATTCCATCTGCCACTTCTGTGCCCACTCTCCTAACCTGTCCAAGTCCTTCTGCAGCCCCCCCACTTCCTCAATAGTACCTGTCCCTCTGCATATGTTTCAATACTACATTCCCAGCTCGGGTCACTGTCTGTGTGGAGTTTGCACGTTCTCCTCGTGTCTGTTAGGGTTAGGGTTTCCTCCGGGTGCTCTGGTTTCCTCCCACAGTCCAAAGATGTGCGGGTTGGGTTGATTGGCCGTGCTAAGAAATTGCCCCTTAGTGTCTAGGATAGTGGAGGTTGGAGGGATTAGTGGGTATAATGTGTAGGGATAGGGGGGTAGGGCCTGGGTGGGATTGTGTTCGGTGCAGACTCGATGGGCTGAAGGGCCTCTTTCTGCACTGTAGGGTTCTATGATTCTATGAAAATTTCCAAGTGTTCTGCCTGATTTCTGACTGCGAATGGGCTTACGTTCTATCAGTTGCCACTTCTGAGATAATTTCTGGGCATTTAATAAACCTGCGGAGAATGTGCAATTTTTAATAATCCCTCCTTTTACACCTAATAGCACCTAATTCCATTCATTGGCTCATTTTATTGGATCTATTCAGGCCAAGGCAGAAATCTTTGGATTCTGCTGGAATAGCTGATGTGTACAAATTGCACATTTCCACTCGTAGTGGCAGCCACGCAATGCTGTGCATCACTCACACACATCTCCACTGCTGTGTGAGATCCGAAACTGCCTGGTAAATAGAATCACTAGATTCCCCAAGGAATCCTCAATGAAAATGGGCTCTACTTTCACAGACCCTTACAGGGTGGTCCCACACACCTGACTGAACATACCTTGATGCCCAGACGAGAAGAAGATTGTACCCAACCCCACTTTACATTCTTTTATCCTACAAGTGCTGTATGTAACAAACAGATCTTCACCAGACTCATCCCTGGGATAATGGTATTGTTTTATGAGCAGAAATCTTTCATTTTAAATTTACTTCAATATTTTTTATTATTGAAGTTTAAAGTATTTGTCAAAGGTTTTTAATATTTCATCAGAACTGGCAGTTCACTCATCATTGCCCTGTATTAGGGTACTGAACCAGAACCTAAATTAAATTAAAAAGTCAGACTCGACACCAACGATATGTCTATTTTGCTGCAAATATAAGGATAGGATACTTCACACCGTGAGTAATTCCTCTGACAAATTCGCCTCCTTTTATCAAAACAAGCTTCATTCATGACACAGTCTATGTATAACTCTAAGAAAGGAAACAATTTAATCAACAATTGAACAATATTTTAAAATAATGAAAGGAAATAACTTCACTTTTAATTTATCACTGTTTCAGTTCCAAATAAGCAACATTCCTCTTACAGGCTTACAATTCCACTTTAAGTTCAGTTAGCAACCATACATCTACTTGCTATAACAGTTGTACACAGTCTCAGAGCTTTCAGGGAGATTTGGACTCTCAGAGCATCTAGCAGACCTCTGCCTTTAAACGAACCCTCAGCAAAACTGAAAGTTATGTCTCTGCTACAAACTTAGCTCCCCCCATTAATTACATTATCATATGGTCCTGCCCATCACCCTAATCAAAAGCTCCAGGTGAAAACTTCATCTATAAATAAGTTAATTAGCTGTCTTCTAAGTCAACACGACATAGCTAAAATGAATAATTATCCTTCTGTCCCAGCATCTGAATTGTATTCCTCCCAAACATACTGACTGCCTGTAGAAAAAACCTGAACCTGGAAACAGTCCCCCAAACATCAAAGAAATCTATAACAGCTACTATAATTACAGCTGCATGAGATTTACTTCATCTGCAAATTCACCGAACAAGTATAAAAAAACGTATCAATCTGGAGTTCTTATGATAACCTGTGTAAGACCCGATGTGCTAAAGTAATTCAAAAATTTTCTTCTCCAGGACTCCATACATTGTGACTGATCTGGGCCTTGGATGAGCCCCAATTGATTTGGTCATGGAGATTTTTGGTCCCAGATCAGTAATTTTTAAATCTAGCTACAGTTTTAAGAGATGATTGAAAGTCCAAGGTGGCGCTGCCTTACTCATCCTCACAATAGGTTTTACTGCCTTGCCGCTTTTGGCAGGTTCCAGAAGCAGTGGCATCCATCATCTTAGTGCTTAGATTTATTTGCAGCAATAACTGTCTGTGTGAATGGCTAGAGGCTTCTCCACTGAAATTGATTACACTTGGGTTGTGAACCCATCGAATCCTGATGTTTGTTTGGGGTTGAATTTGGCTGCCAAATCAGTTGGATTTAATTATTTAATATTTTTAACAATCGGTGTTGATTTGGGACTTGCCACTTCTTCTGTTGCATTTTAAAATGGCTGCTCTCTTAATGGCTTATTCTTTTAAGGCTTGTTCTGTCCAAAAAATGTAAGTTTTTGTCTCATCCCTGCTAGGCCTTCTCTGTGCATTGAAGCTAAACTTCCACGCGATTCAGTGGAGTCTTCGACTGCAATGTTGAGTTTTATTTCTGCCTTCAGCTTCCAAGCCTTTCTTTGGAGCTTTTCTTTGACAATCTTCTTCTGTGCCTTTGTTTTTTCACTGTTCTGAAATCTTATTTTTCTTGTGCATTCTGAGTTCCATTCACTGGCACCATGTTGTAAGATGTAACATGTTACTCAGTAGGTTTTATTCTTAGTCTTAGGTAGTTCAACTGTAAGTATTTACTAGTCACTGTATACTTAAGTTCCATGCTTGCCTCTACGCATAGTTTTGCCTACCATCAGGCTTAACTTGAGATACGGGTCATGTGTTTCTTTACATCACAATATGGGCGGTACTTGAAGTTTAAGTCTATTTATTAGTGTCACAAGTAGCCTTACATTAACACTGCAATGAAGTTATTGTGAGCATCCCCTAGTCGCCACACTCCAGCGCCTGATCAGTAGAGAATTTAGGGAGAATTTAGAACATAGAACCCTACAATGCACTGACCCCAATCCCACCCAGACCCTATCGCCATATCCCTACACATTTACCTGCTAATCCTTCTAACCTACACATCCCAGTTCATTAAGGGGCAATTTTAATGTGGCCAATGCACCTAGTCAGTATGTCTTTCGGACTATGGGAGGAAACCAGAGTATTGTCCCTAAATTAATTTCCCTCAATGTGGATGGCCATAAAACATTAGACAAGAGTCATGGGTGGAGGGGGGGACTGGTGGTGTTGGGATGGCGGTGCGGGCTCGTTGGGCCGAAGGGCCTGTTTCCTGGGCTGTTTTTGTTCTTTTGTTATCTGGCATAATAGATGAGCCTGTGGAATTTGCTACCATTTGAAGCAGTTTAGGTCAAAACATTGGATGTTTTCAAGAAGAAAATTCGATGCAATTCTTGGGTCATAGGGGATCAAAGGATATGGAAGGGGTGTGGGGCGACACAGTGGCACAGTGGGTTAGCACTGCTGCCTCACAGCAACAGGGACCCGGGTTCGATTCCCGGTTTGGGTCACTGTCAGTGTGGAGTTTGCTCATTCTCCCCATGTCCTGGGCTTGGGCGAGCGCAGGCTTGATAACAGGGCTTCATATCACACCTTAACAGGGGTCAACCATAATGGCAGGGACTAGGGTTACACGTGTGCATTGTGTTCGTTGCCATATGTGGACATTTCTGGAGACAGCACATCTCCCGAAAGCCCACATATGCGGGAAATGTCTCGAGGTGCAGCGATTAAGGGCCCGGGTGAGGCAGCTGGAACTGAGACTGGAGGATATGTTTTTAGTTAGGGAAAATGAGAAGGTAATGGAGAGGAACGGCAACACTGAGCTAATACCAGAACCTACAAGTATAGATGGTTGGGTTACAGTTAGGAAGAGCAAAAAGAAAAGTACTAGGAATGCCCCAGATGAATTACCCCGGAATGTCAAGGGTGGGGTGACAGTTGGGGTAGAGAAGGTAAGGGAGGGAGATCCGAAAGTGAAGAGTGCAGGGTGTGAGATAGTGGTGGGGGATGGGAATGTCAAGGGGATTGACAGGCGATTCTGTGGGCAAAAGCGGGACTCCAGGATGGTAGTCTGCCTCCCTGGAGCAGGGGTACAGGACATCTCAGAAAGGGTAGAGGGAATCTTGAAGGGTGGAGGGACTGAGTCGAATGTGATAGTGCATGTTGGAGAGAAGGATGTAGGAACAAAATGCAGGGGGGACATACGCAGGCAGTTCAGGGAGTTGGGGGCCAGGCTGAAATGTAGGGCCTCCAGGGTGGCGTTCTCTGGGCTGCTGCCGGTGCCTGGGGCTAGCAGGGCTAGAAATAATGAAATAATCCAATTAAATGCTTGGTTGAAAGATTGGTGTAGGGCAGAGGGATTTATATTCATAGACCACTGGGAAGTCTTTATGAAAGAACGGCAAATATACAAGAGGGATGGGGTACAGTTAACTGGGAAGGGCACACATATCTTAGCTGGAAGGTTAGCTGGTGTGTATCGGCAGAGTTTAAACTAATATGGAGGGGGGGTGGGGAGGTGGACGGAACTGGGATTGGGGATAGGGTAGGCCCGGAGGGTAGGAAGAAGGATCGGGTTGTTTCGGAGGGTCTTCAGTGCATGTGTTTCAATGCTAGGAGTGTGACTGGCAAAACAGATGAACTGAAGGCATTAATGTTTGAAAGGAAGTTGGAAGTGGTGGCGGTGACAGAGACTTGGTTAAAGGAAGGGCAGGATTGGCAGTTGAATGTTCCTGGGTACAAGTGTTTCAGGCGAGATAGGGGTGGGTCGCTGAGAGGTGGGGGAGTGGCGTTGTTAGTTAAGGATTGCATCGTAGCAGTGCAGAGGGAGGGAGGTACGGAGGATGTAGGAATCGAGTCGCTATGGGTGGAGTTGAGGAATAGGAAGGGTGATGTTACTATGCTGGGTGTTTACTACAGACCGCCCAACAGCCCGAGGGCTGTGGAAGAAGGGATAAGCAGGGACATTCTAGATAAGTGCAGGAAGAATAGGGTGGTGGTAGTGGGAGATTTTAATCTCCCCAGGGTAGATTGGAATGTACTGAGATCAGAGGGTGCTGACGGGGAGGAATTTGTACAGTGTGTAATGGAAGGATCCCTGGAGCAGTACGTGGATAGACCGACCAGGGAGGGGGCTATACTGGACTTGGTTCTGGGGAATGAGCCTGGGCAGGTGGTTGACGTTGAGGTAGGAGAGCATGTGGCTAACAGTGACCACAACTCTGTCTGGTTCAAGATATTAATGGATAAAGATGAAGCCTGTCCTAAGGGGAGGGTGTTAAATTGGGGGAGGGCGAGATACAGCCGGATTAGGCAGGATCTTAAAGATACGGACTGGGGTACGCTATTTAACGGTAGGTCGACGCTGGGTATGTGGGAGTCTCTCAAGGGAAAACTACAATCTTTACAGGAAAGACATATGCCGGTCAAGAGGAAGGATGGGAAAGGTAGGATTAGAGAGCCGTGGGTAACTAGGGATATTGAGGACCTGGTCAGGAGAAAGAGGGAAGCGTACACTAGATCGAGGCATTTGAGGACAGAGATAGCGTTAGAAGAATACAGGGAATGTAGGAGAGAACTTAAAAGGGGCATCAGAAAGGCAAAAAGGGGCCACGAAATGGCTTTGGCGGGTAGGATTAAGGAAAATCCTAAGGCATTTTACTCTTATATTAGAAACAAAAGGATGGTTAGAGGGAACATTGGTCCTCTCAGGGACAGAGGAGGGGAACTATGCTTCGAGCCTGGGGTAATGGGGGAGATCTTGAATGAATACTTTGCGTCGGTATTCACTCAGGAGAGGGGTCAGTCCTCTGCTGCTGTGCTTGAGAAGTTTGAGGATCCGTTGAGGGAAATAGTCATCACGTGGGAAGAGGTGTTGGGACTTTTAGACAATATAAAGATGGACAAATCTCCGGGGCCTGATGGCATCTATCCTAGGCTGCTAAGGGAGGTGAGGGATGAAATTGCTGGGCCTCTGACGCAAATCTTTGTCTCTTCTTTGGACACAGGTGAGGTCCCAGAGGATTGGCGGATTGCAAATGTTGTACCGTTGTTTAAGAAGGGTCAGAGGGATAACCCAGGGAACTATAGGCCAGTGAGCTTGACTTCAGTTATAGGCAAGATAATGGAGAGGATCCTCAAGGATAGGATGTATGAGCATCTGGAGCGCTGCAATCTGATCAGGGATACGCAGCATGGCTTCGTTACAGGGAGGTCGTGCCTTACGAATCTATTGGAATTTTTTGAAGAGGTGACAAAAACGGTTGACGAAGGACAAGCCGTTGATGTTGTCTATATGGATTTCAGTAAGGCGTTTGACAAGGTCCCTCACGGTAGGCTGATAGAAAAGGTGAAGGCTCATGGGATACAAGGCCAGGTATGTAGATGGGTGAAGAACTGGCTTGGGAGGAGAAGACAGCGGGTAGTAGTGGAGGGCTCCTTTTCCAATTGGAGGTCTGTCACCAGTGGGGTGTCGCAGGGCTCGGTACTAGGACCTCTACTATTTGTAGTATATATTAATGACTTGGAAGAGGGGGTAGGTGGTGTGATCAGCAAATTTGCTGATGACACTAAGATGGTTGGATTGGCGGGTACTGAGGAGCAGTGCCTGGCAATGCAACAGGACATAGATAGGCTGGTAGATTGGGCAGATAGATGGCAAATGGAATTTAATCCGGAGAAATGCGAGGTGATGCACTTTGGCCGGAATAATGTGGAAGGGAGTTATATGATAAAAGGTAGAACTATCCAGAGTATAGATACGCAGAGAGACCTGGGGGTGCAGGTACACAAGTCCTTGAAGGTGTCGGTGCAGGTGCAGAATGTGATGAGGAAAGCGTTTGGCATGTTAGCCTTCATAGGAAGGGGTATAGAATATAAGAGTAGGAGTCTGATGTTGCAGTTGTATAGAACGTTGGTTAGGCCTCACCTGGAGTACTGCGTCCAGTTCTGGTCGCCGTACTACCGGAAGGATGTAGAGATCCTGGAGAGAGTGCAGAGGAGATTTACCAGGATGTTGCCTGGTATGGAAGGGCTGTCTTACGAGGAAAGATTGAACGCACTTGGGCTGTTTTCCCTTGAGAGACGTCGGCTGAGGGGGGATTTGATAGAGGTTTATAAGATTATGAAGGGGACAGATAGAGTAGATGGTGATAAGCTTTTTCCGCTATTAGAAATGGATAGAACGAGGGGTCACGGGCTTAGGGTGAGGGGGGTTAGATATAAGACTAATGTTAGAGGGCAGTTTTTCACACAAAGGGTAGTGGGGATGTGGAATGCACTGCCGAGTAAGGTGGTGGAAGCAGGCACGCTAGGGTTGTTCAAGAGTCACTTGGACAGCCACATGAGCAGTTTACATATAGGGGGATATAGCAGGCCTTATTAAGCATTGTAGGCTTGGGGTCAGTTTTAGTCTCAGGGATATAGAGTCTTTAATAATGAAATTTTTATCCACAGGCACTTACCATCTCGAGGGCATCATGGCAGCACAGGGGCTATCTCTGTTGCTGTGCGGACACATGGAGTTGGGCCTGTGTCCGTGGGAGTTTGCGCGTTCTCCCCGTGGTTGCGTGGGTTTCCTCCGGGTGCTCCGGTTTCCTCCCACATCCCAAAAATGTGCTTTTAGGCTGATTGATTGGGTAACAAATTGTCCCTATATTGGAACTCCCTGATCCTCACACATTAGGCATAGACTAGAGTCATGAATAGGTCACTGACCATGGGACGGCGGCGCGGGCTTGTTGGGCCGAAGGGCCTGTTTCCCGTGCTGTTTTGTTCTTTGTTCTCTCTTTGTTCTTTGTCCGTGTAGTGTGAATAGCATGAGAAATTGGTTCAGGGAAACACCACCTGAGAGAGTGCTGGAGACACCTGTGGCTTCCAAAAAAGAGTTGAATAAACGGCTGAGGAGAAAGAAAATTTTAGGGGCAATGGGAGAAAGGCAGGGGAGTGTGCACGGCCGAAATGTTCTTTCAGAGAGCTGACTCAGACAAGATGGACTGAATGGCCTCTCCCCACGCCATAACCATTCTGTGGGTCTGTTCTCTGAGAGATTGTATCAAGGTAAGTACATGAGAAACAGGAGCAGGTGAAGGCCATTCGGCCTCTCAAGCCTGCTCCGTCATACAATAAGATCATGGCAGTTCTGGCTGAGGCCTTAACTCCACTTTTCTGCCTGTCCCCTTATTGCTCTTGTCCCCCTTATCGATCGAAAATCTGCCCAATGTACAACTGAATATGGTCAGTTACCCATTTCCCACAGCTCGCCGCGCAAGAGATTTCCAAACATTAATGTCTCTCTGAGAAAAACAATTCCTCCTCATTGTTTAGGAGTTCATTTATTAGATATGGGTGTCACTAACTGGCCAGCATTTATTGCCCATCCCTAATTATCCCTGAGAAGATGCTTTCTTGAACTGCTGTAGGTACGTATGCTGTAGGTACACCCACTGTGCTGTCAGGGAGAAAGTTACGAACATAGTAACCCTACAGTGCAAAAGGAGGCAATTGAGTCTACACCAACCACAATCCCACCCAGCCCCGATCCCCGTAGCCCCAATTATTTACCCTGCCAGTTCCCCTGACACTGAAAGGGTCAATTTAGCACGGCCAAGCAACCTAACTGACACACCTTTGGACTGTGGTAAGAAACCAGAGCACCTGGAGAAAACCCACGCAGACATGGTGAGAATGTGCAGACTCCACACAGACAGTGATCCAAGGCCAGAATTGAACCCGGGCCCCTGGCACTGTGAAACAGCAGTGCTAACCACTGTGCCGCCTCTCTAGGTATCTAAGATTTTGACCCAGCAACAGAGAATGAATAACCAATATATTTCCAAGTAAGGATGGCGAGTGACTCAGAGGGGATCTTCCAGGTGGTGATGTTCCCAGATATCTGCAGCCATAAAGCCATAGAAAATTACAGCTCAGAAACAGGCCTTTTGGCCCTTCTTGTCTGTTGCCGAACCATTTTTTGCCCAGTCCCACTGACCTGCACTTGGACCCTATCCCTCCACACCCCTCTCATCCTTGAACCCATTTTTTTTCTTAAATTTTTTCTTAAATGTTAAAAGTGACCCTGCATTTATCTGGCAGCTCATTCCACACTCCCACCACTCTCTGTGTGAAGGATCCCCTTCTAATATTCCCTTTAAACTTTTCTCCTTTAACCCATGCCCTCTGGTTTTTTTCTCCCCGAGCCTCAGTGGAAAAAGCCTGCTTGCATTCACTCTATCGATACCCATCAAAATCTTATACACGTCTATCAAATCTCCCCTCATTCTCCAGGGAATAAAGTCCTAACCTATTCAATCTCTCTCTGTAACTCAGCATCTCAAGTCCCCGGCAACATCCTTGTGAACCTTCTCTGCACTCTTTCAACCTTATTTATATCCTTCCTGTAATGAGGTGACCAAAACTGTACACAATACTCTCAATTCGGACGCACCAATGCCGTATACAACCTCACCATAAGACTCCAACTTTTATACTCGATACTCCGATTTATAAAGCCCTTGTCCTTCTCGACAGTAGTGGTTGAACTTGGAAGGTGCCACCTAAGGAACTAAAGTGAGTTGCTGCAGTGCATCTTGTAGATGGTACACACGGCTGCTACTGAGCGTCCCTGGTGGAGGGAGTGAATATTTGGGGATGTGGTGCCAATCAAGTGGACTGCTTTATCCTGGATGGTATTGAGTTTCTTGAGTGTTGTTGGAGCTGCACCCATCCAGGCAAGTGGGGAGTATTCCATCACACTCCTGACTTTGGGGAATTAGGAGATGAGTTACTTGTTGCAGGATTCCTAGCCTTTGACCTGCTCTGGTAGCCACAATACTTATATGGCTAATCCAGTTCAGTTTCTCCATCTTAACTGGGAGAATTCTTATTCTTAAACAGTGTCCCTCGTTCTAGATTCCCCCACGAGATGAACCTTAGAATCTCATAAGTTCCAGTAAGATTGTGCGTCAGTGAGTATTGGTGCTGTCTACTCAACCTTTCCTCCTGAGACACCCCTTTTATCCCTGTATAGCCCCCTCTCGCCCCCACCCACACACTTTCCCCCCTACTTTCACATCGATCTCCAAATACTTTGTAATTCACGTTATCATGCTTTTGAGCTATTAAAACTGGTTTGAACCTGCTTTCAGTTTTGTTAATGTTAATAATTATCATAATTTAATGCGATACACAATTACTGCATGCAGTGAAAGATTGGCCAAAGATATTGCCTACACATGCAACCTTGAACAAAAATTGATCAAGGCGGGGAAGGGGAACAGTTCTTTTTTATGCCAACTCAGAATGGATCAGTATGTAATGCTGATAGAGCATATAGGTTAATATTCACACTCCCATGATCATAAGCAGAGATCACCATCACTTATTCCATCTAGCTTTCAGTTGCCCTTTGACAGTTTCTGTGATAAACATCAGGATAATGGCACTGTTGTATGTACAACATGCTGTGTCTTAACTACTTTCACCAACTGCCCCACATCTAACAGCGCAAACACAAATAACCTCAATCTATCACAGTGTACAAACATTTGCTTTGCCGTATATCAACTGTGGCTTCTGTCGTTGTGATCTGGGTATGCCGGCGTTGGACTGGCGTAAACACAGTAAAAAGTCTGACAACACCAGGTTTTAGTCCAACCTATTTATTTGATAATATTCTCACAAGCTTTCGAGGGTTACCCTCTTCGTCAGGTGAATGGAGAGTTCTGACCTCAGACAGAGCACAGACAGTTGCTGATTAGAATGCGAATCCTTACACCTAATCTGCTGTTCAAGTCTTAAAGTGGCTGATAATGTGAGTGGAAGGAGCACTGATCACAGTTTAAAGAGATGTGTATTGTCTCCAGACAGTACAGTAAGTGAGGTTTTGCAAACCCAGGCAAGTCACGGGGAACTTGGCTATCAGTCTAAGACTGATAGCCAAGTTCCGCACACATAAGGACGGTCTCAACAGGGATCTTGGGTTCATGTCGCACTATCTGTAACCCCGTGACTTGCCTGGGTTTGCAAAACCTCACTCACTGTACTGTCTGGAGACAATACACATCTCTTTAAACTGTGATCAGTGCTCCTTCCACTCACATTGTCAGCCACTTCAGGTCTTGAATAGCAGGTTAGGTGTAAGGATTCGCATTCTAATCAGCAACTGTCTGTGCTCTGTATGCTCTGTCTGGCTGAGGTCAGAACTCTCCATTCACCTGACGAAGAGGGTAACCTCGAAAGCTTAAGCTTGTGAGAATATTATCAAATAAATCGGTTGGACTAAAACCTGGTGTTGTCAGACTTTTTACTGTGTTTCTGTCGTTGTGCCAGATGGTTGTGGTTTCAATGTTCCACTTCACAGGTCTGTAGCATGTACTGATAATCCAGGCTGACATTCCAGTGCGGTACTCTTGGAAGACTGCTGCACTCTTGGAAGTGCTGTCACCTTCGAAATATAGAGTGGGAAAGAATTGAGGTTGCATAGAGAGAGAGATAAGCAGACAGTAATGAAAGTATAGGGCATTGGCGAGGCCGCAGCTGGAGTACTGGGTGCAGTTTTGGGCGCCGCACTTACACAAGGATATTTTGGCCCTGGAGGGAGTGCAGAGGAGGTTTACTAGGCTGATACCGGAGTTGAGCGGGTTGAGCTATGAGGAGAGGCTGAATAAACTAGGCTTCTACTCGTTAGAGTTTAGAAGAATGAGGGGAGATCTCATTGAGACGTATAAGATGATGAATGGGATGGGTAGGATAGAGGTGGAGAGACTCTTCCCGCTCAGAAAAGACAGTAGGACTAGGGGGCACAGCCTCAAGATAAAGGGGGGGCAGTTTAGAATGGAGTTGAGGAGGAACTTCTTCACTCAAAGGGTGGTGAATCTCTGGAATTCTCTACCCGTTGAAGTGGTGGAGGCTGCCTCGCTAAATATTTTTAAGACACGGATTGATGGGTTTTTGATAAGCGAGGGGATTAAGGGTTATGGGGAGAGGACGGGAAAGTGGAACTGAGCCACGACAGATCAGCCATGATCTTATTGAATGGTGGGGCAGGCTCGAAGGGCCAGATGGCCTACTCCTGCTCCTATTTCTTATGTTCTTATGTTCTAAAAGTAAAATGCAATGTTTTTGGAAACTCCAACAATTAACACCTGAAGGAAAGAATTATTAATTGAGGTTCTACCTATTGGGAAAGTGTACAGTTTATTTAGTGCGTGTCACTAGTAGGCTTACATTAACATTGCAATGAAATTACTGCGAAAATCCCCTAGTCGCCACACTGAGAGAGAATTTAGCATGGCCAATGTACCTCACCAACACGTCTTTCTAACTGTGGGAGGAAACTGGAGCACTGGAGGAAACCCACACAGACACAGGGAGAACGTGTCAAATCCACAGAGACAGTGATCCAATCTGGGAATCGAACCTGGGTCCCTGGCGCTGTGAGGCAGCAGTGCTAATCACTGTGCCACCCACAGAAAGATTGAACTGGCAGAATCTGGAAGGAAGGAGTGACCTGACAGATCTAAGTAAGATCATGAGAGAGTTTCTTAGGGTCAATATAAAGCATATTTTCCATTTGTCAGTGAGAGTACTCCAGGTAGCACGATGACCCAGTTGTTAGCGCTGCTGCCTCACAGCACCAGGGACCTGGGTTCGATTCTCGGCTTGGGTCAGTGTGTGGAGTTTGCACATTCTCCCCGTGTCTGCATGGGTTTCCTGTGGGCGTCCTAGTTTCTTCCCGTAAATGTGCAGGTTAGATGGATTGGCCATGCTAAATTGCCCCTCAGTGTGTATGCGAGTGTGTGCCCTGTGAAGCATTGATATCCTATCCTGGACGTACCTTGCTCGATGCCCGCAGTCTGTCAGGATAGACTTTTGACTCTCGTGATCTGAATTGGAGTAAGTGGTCTGGGTCGACCTACAGGCTTAAAGTATAAGAGTTAGGAATGTTCAAATGGAGGCATTGCTTTACCAGGTGCCAATGTCAGCCAGTGAGTTCAGAGGTGGTGGATGAAGGGGATTTGGTTTGTGTAGGCTACAGGTAGCAGAGATCTGGATGAACTGAAGTGTCCACAAGGTGAAAGATGGGAGAAAGGTTCAGAAAGCATTGAGATAGTTCAGCCAAGAGGAGAAATGCGACATTGATGAGGGTTAATATGCTTGAGATTTGGTGATGTACGGTGGACCAGTTCAGTGCCAAGTGTGTGGGAGTAAGCACCATCAGACACAGAATCATAGAATCAGTGCAGAAGAGGCCATTCAGCCCATTGAGTCTACACCGACACACGAGAAACACCTGACCTTCCACCTAATCCCATTTACCAGCACTTGGCCCGTAGATCTGAATATTATGATGCACCGAGTACTCATCCAGGGACTTTTTAAAGGATGTGAGGCAACCCACCTCCACCCCCCTCCCTGGCAGCACATTCCTGACCCTCACCAACCTCGGGGTAAAAATGATTGACCTCATTTTCCACCTGAACCTCCCCAGGTTGAACCTTAGTGACTGACCTTCAATTAAAGGGGAACAGCTGCTCCTTCCCCACTCTGTCCGTGTCCCTCGTAATCTTGTACACCTCGATCAGGTCGCCCCCTCAGGATTCTCTGCTCCAAGCCTACCCCAACCTCTCTTCATAATTTAAGTATTCCGTCCCATTCTGGTGAATCTGGGGGAAGAAGCAAGGGTGGCACGGTAGCACAGTGGGTTAGCACTGCTGCTTCACAGCTCCAGGGTCCTGGGTTCGCTTCCCGTCTCGGGTCACTGCCTGTGTGGAGTTTGCACATTCTCCTCGTGTCTGCGTGGGTTTTCTCCGGGTGCTCCGGTTTCCTCCCACAGTCCAAAGATGTGCGGGTTAGGTTCATTGGCTATGCTAAATTGCCCCTTAGTGTCCTGGGATGTGTAGGTTAGAGGGATTAGCAGGTAAATGTGTAGGGATATGGGGATAGGGTCTGGGTGGGATTGTGTTCGGTGTAGACTCGATGGGCCGAAGGGCCTGTTTCTGCACTGTAGGGTTCTATATTGGGGGGGGGCAGGGGGGTGATCTTACCATCTCACCCCACCAGTCAATAGGAGGGAAGAGCCGATCAGAAAACAAGAGAGTCACAAAATTGGGTTTGCGCTCAATTCCTCAAGTCTCTCGACGGTACCAACACCGGATACTCGGCGAGATCAACCTCGCAACGGGAAAGGTTTTGATGTTAAATTCCATTTAAAATAAAATGCAAATATTATTAGTGAGTTCGGGACACAATCTTCCAGACTCCCTTTCCTTAGCAGCCTTGCTGGTGAAGGTCCTCACTGGCAAGGGTCACATACGGTGCCATCAACATGGGCACATTGTTTTGGCCTTGCTGCTGGGCCAGTCGGGACAGGGGCCATTGAGGCCCCCCCCAGGGAGGCAGAGGGCAAAGAGTGTGCCCCTTGGGCAGTGCCAGCCTGGCACCCTGGCAGTTCCAGCTTGGCAACTTGGCACTGCCCACCGGACACTCCCATAGTCTGAGAGACGTGCAGTTTAGATGGATTGGCCAGCATAAAAATTGCCACTTAGTCCCCTGACACAATCTAGGGTGAATGTGTGGTGGGGTCATGGGGATAGGGCCTGGGTGGGATTGCGGTCAATGCAGGCTCGATGGGCTGAATGGCCTCCTTCTGCACTGTTAGGATTCTATACCCTGGCACTGCCAGCATGGCACACTGGCACAGCACGCCAGACACTGGACAGTGCCAAAGGGGCAAGACCTGAGAGGAGGAGTCTCCAGGGAGGGGTGGGCCCTAAAGAGGTGGGGCCTAAGGCAGAGGCAGGCAGGTAGACATTGTCTAATCTTGAGGGTGGGGAGGCTATGCACTCTGCAACCAGTGATCAGTCATTCTGCGCAGGGGTGGTGGGCAATCAGCCAGCCCATAGAGGTGGGGGGGGGCATCGGATGGCCTGTGTGGGGGTCGGTGGTGATAGGTCCATGTGTCGGGGCATCAGGCACAGAGGGCAGCAATAGGAGTGGGAGGTGATCAGCTGCAGAGGCCTACGGTAGCTGCGGGAAGGTGACTGACAAGTATCTCTGTTCCGTGCTATTGCACAAAACAGAAAGAGATCTGCGCATGTGCAATTGCGCCCTGCTGCAAGCTGTCGGCTTTTGGTCTTGAGTCATTTGGTCTTGAAATGTTAACTCTGTTTCTCTCTCCATGGAGGCTGCCAAATCTGCTGGGTTTATCCAATATTTTTGTTTGTAAATTATAGAGTCATAGAGGTTTACAGTATGGAAACGGGCCCTTTGGCCCAACTTTTTTCAAAAACCCCTAAGCTAATTCCAATTGCCTGCATTTGGCCCATATCCCTCTATACCCATGTTACCCATGCAACAAACTAAATGCTGTTTGAAAGACAAAATTGTACCTGCCTCTACTACTATTTCTGGCAGCTTATCATTCTCTGTGTGAAAAAATTGCCCCTCTGGACACTTTTATATCTCTCCCCTCTGCCCTCTAGTTTTAGACTCCTACTTTTGGGAAAAGATATTGACTATTTAGCTGATCTATGCCCCTCATTATTTTACAGAGCTTTATTAGAATACCCTTCAGCTTCCTAAGCTCCAGAGAAAAAAGTCCCAATCTATCCAGGCTCTCCTTATAACTCAATCCATCAAGTCCCAGTAGCATCCTAGTAAATCTTTTCTTCATTCTTTCTAGTTTAATAATATCCTTTCCATAATAGGATGACCAGAACTTTACACAGTATTTCCAAGTGTGGCCTTATCAATGTCTTGTACAACTTCAACAAGACGTCCCAACTCCTGTATTCAATGTTCTGACAGATGAACCCAAGAATGCCGAATGCCTTCTTCACCACTCTGTCCACCTGTGACTCCACTTTCAAGGAGCTATGAACGTGGGCGGCACGGTAGCACAGTGGGTTAGCACTGCTGCTTCATAGCTCCAGGGACTTGGGTTCGATTCCCGGCTCGGGTCACTGTCTGTGTGTGGAGTTTGCACATTCTCCTCGTGCCTGCGTGGGTTTCCTCCGGGTGCTCCGGTTTCCTCCCACAGTCCAAAGATGTGCGGGTTAGAGCGATTGACTGTGTGAAAATTGCCCCTTAGTGTCCTGAGGTGTGTAGGTTAGCGGGTAAAATGTGTAGGGATGTGGGAGTTGGGTCTGGGTAAGATTGTGGTCAGTGCAGACTCGATGGGCTGAATGGCCTCTTTCTGCACTGTAGGTTTTCCATGATTCTATGTACCCCTAGATCTCTTTGTTCTGTAACTCTCCCCAGTGCCCTACCATTAACTGAATAAGTCCAGCCCTGGTTCCTAGTACCAAAATGCATCACCTCGCATTTGTCTAAATTAAACTCCATCTGCCATTCAGCAATGAATGAGTTATTGTTTTATCCAATCTAATTTCTAGTTTAGGTATTTTTCAGCCATTTGGAGTGTTTGAGAGACGACGAGCAGAAGGCTATGTTTCTTCCTGGAATAAAACTGAAACCTTGGCCCCACACACCGCTCAGAGACTGGGTACAGTCTGATGCACTGGGGGCATTTATTGGTAGGGGGATTGAATTTAGGAGTCGCAGCGTCATGTTGCAACTGTACACAACTCTGGTGCGGCCACACTTAGAGTTTTGTGTGCAGTTCTGGTCCCCACATCACAGGAAGGATGTAGAGGCTTTGGAGAGGGTGCAGAGGAGGTTTACCAGGATGTTGCCTGGTATGGAGGGGAGGTCCTATGAGGAGAGACTGAGGGATTTGGGGTTGTTTTTGTTAGAAAGAAGGCGGCTAAGAGGGGATCTCATTGAAACATAAAAGATGATTAGAGGTTTAGACAGGGTAGATAGTGATAGCCTTTTTCCTCGGATGGAGAAAGCTAGCACGAGGGGGCATGGCTTTAAATTAAGGGGGGGTAGTTATAGGACGGATGTCAGGGGTAGGTTCTTTACCCAGAGGGTGGTGAGGGACTGGAATGCCCTGCCAGCTGCAGTTGTAAATGCGCCTAGTTTGGGGGCATTTAAGAGATCTGTGGATAGGTTTATGGACTTAAAGGATTGGTTTAGGCTAGTGGGTCATTGTTTTGTAACTGGTCGGTGCAACATCGTGGGCCGAAGGGCCTGTTCTGCGCTGTAATGTTCTATGTTCTATAACAATCCTTAGCTGTTAGCCCATTGCACAGATGCCCACCTCTCACACTCCTGGCGCAGTGTCTGTGAGTGCCAGCATCCCTGTCACTCCTGGCTGGAACGCATGACTGAAATCCCATGTGAAAACCTGCTGCCCACATCTTCGAGAGGTTGCAGTGATGGAGTCACTTTGTTCCCATTACATGAGCTCGCAATGACCCGACATCTGATACAACTTTGGTTAAACAATCCGATGTGTGGACGGACTGAGAGATTGAATAAGACCTCGCAATAAATGTTTTCCTGAGCAGAGCTCCCATGGCAACAATGTTGTATATAGTTATTTGTACATAAGGAGGTGCAACAATGATCAACACATAACTTGCCATCTGTGCTGTTTATTATGGGGGCAGTCTATTTTTAAAGTTCATCTTTGGAATGTGACCAGGCCAGCATTTACTGCCCAACCCTCACGACCCTCGAGAAAGTGCCTCGGTCCCTGAGGTGTAGGTACACCCACAGTGCTGTTAGAAAGGGTGCTCCGGGATTTTGACCCAGTGACAGTGCAGGAACGGTGATATAGAACATAGAACATTACAGCACAAACAGGCCCTTCGGCCCTCGAGTTGCGCCAATCACATCAACCCCACCAATCTATAGACCTATCTATAACCCCCAATCCCATTAAACCCCATATACTCATCCAGAAGTCTTTTAAAAGACCCCAGCGAGTTCGCCTCCACCACCGATGACAGCAGCCGATTCCATTCACTCACCACCCTCTGAGTGAAAAACTTACCCCTAACATTACCTCTGTACTTCCCTCCCCGCACCTTAAATCTGTGTCCTCTCGTAGCGACCATTTCAACCCGGGGAAATAGCCTCTGAGAGTCCACCCTATCTATTCCTCTCAACATTTTATAAACTTCTATCAGGTCGCCTCTCAACCTTCGCCTCTCCAGGGAAAAGAGTCCCAGCTCCCTCAACCTATCTTCATAAGGCATGCCACCCAGTCCAGGCAACATCCTTGTAAATCTCCTCTGCACCCTTTCAATAGCTTCTACGTCTTTCCTATAGTGAGGCGACCAGAACTGCGCACAGTACTCCAAATGAGGCCTGACGAGGGTCCTGTAAAGTTGCAGCATTACCTCCCGACTCCTAAACTCAATCCCTCGATTAATGAAAGCCAGTACACCATACGCCTTCTTGACCACCTCCTCCACCTGCGAGGCCGATTTACGAGTCCTGTGGACCCGGACCCCGTGATCCTTCTGCTCTTCAACGCTACTAAGACCCCTGCCCTTAATAGTGTACTCGTTCATCCCGTTGGTTCTGCCGAAATGGACGACTACACATTTATCCGCATTGAAGTCCATCTGCCACTTCTCCGCCCATTCCTGCATCCTATCTATGTCCTGCTGCAACTTTTGACATCCTTCCAGACCATCCACAACACCGCCGACCTTCGTGTCATCAGCGATGTCATCGCTGAAGGTATATTTCCAAGTCAGGATGGCGAGTGGCGTGGAGGGAATCTTCCAGGTGGTGGTGTACGCATGTGTGTCTAGTGCCCTTGTTCTTCTAGGCGGTGACCATCGTGGGTTTGGAAGGTCTAAGGAACCTTGCGTCTTGCAGATGGTACTCACGGCTGCCACTGTAAATCGGAGGTGGAGGGGGTGGCTGTCCGTGTGGAAGGGGTAACAATCAAGCAGGGTTAGTGTCAAACTTCTTAAGTGTTGTGGGAGCTGCACCCATCCGGGCAAGTGGAGAGTATTCCATCACACCCCTGACTTGTGCCTTGTAGATGGTGGACAGGCTTTGGGGGGTCAGAACGTGAGGGACCCACTGCAGGATTCCCAGCCTCTGATCCACTGTTGCCCCCACAGTATTTGTGTGACTTGTCCAATTCAGTTTCTGGTCAATGGTAACCCCCAAGTTGTTGATAGTGGGGGATGCATGGTGATGCAGTTGAATGTCAAGGGGAGATGGTTAGATTCCCTCTCGCTGCAGATTGCCTGGCACTTGTCTATAACGCAAACGTTATTTGCCACTTGTCAGCCCAAGCCTGGATATTGTCCAAGTCTTGCTGCCTTTAAACATGGACTGTTTCAGTATCTGAGGAGTTGCGAACGGTGCTGAACACTCGTCAGCGAACATCCCCACTTCTGACCTCATGTTGGAAGGAAAGTTATTGTGAAGGTGGTGGGACCCAGGACATTACCCTGAGGAACTCCTGCAGAGATGTCCAGTCTGAATTGTAAACAAAGTTAATCCTTCTTCCTAGGCCGTCCCTTGGGATTGGGGCTGACTTGCTTCCATGGTTAATAAGCCCAGTGAGTGATCTACAGATGCTGACAAAGGTGGGGCAGCGGGTACTGGATGGGTTGAGTAGATGGCTTGTTTGGAGGTTTGTGCATTACCTCCAACACCTCAACTTCACCTTTGCACCTTCCTGACAAAGTCCCTCGAAACGCTCGGTAAATTAATCATCTCCATTTTTGGTTAGTCACAAGCCAGGGGAAATACCATGAGTGGGTGAGCATGTTTGACCTCTCCAAGCAACGTTCCATAAAGCATTTCTGCTGTCTATCTGAGAGTGTCCTTCTGTGACCAGGTTCTGAATTGATCAATTGCTTCTTGAGTCAGGAGTCAGGAGACATGAATGACATGTCCCGCTGGTTTCTCGATGTTGGGCAAGTTGGCCGTTGATCTGTCCTTTTTACCTGCTCTTTACTCCAGAAGTTTATCAGTCACCTGAGCACACAGAGTAAGTGAATGACTGAGGGAGGGGAGAGTAGCCCATTATGCACCTGAAAAATAGTCTATTGCCCCAGGAGTGGGTATATTCAGCATTTGAGAAGGAATGCACCATTGTTGTATGGGCATTACAGAAACTCTCACTATTGTCATACAATCAATCACATATTTTTTGATAAGAGAGGGGATTAAGGGTTATGGGGAGAGGGCGGGAAGGTGGAACTGAGCCACGACAGATCAGCCATGATCTTATTGAATGGCGGGGCAGGCTCGAAGGGCCAGATGGCCCACTCCTGCTCCTATTTCTTATGTTCTTATATTCTGATCACAATCTTTCGATTTCATTGCTAAATTAATGCAAAACGCAACTTTACTGAGGAAATGAATTATGTTACAGGTAGAACATTGGCAATCCCTGCACCCATTTTCAGGGGCCAGTGGGCTATTGAGACACTGCGTGGGAGATCGATGTTGATCAGAAGCCCAGGAGAACTCTTCAAAGAGTGTTCACTATTGTTCACGCTGACATTTCCTCTCCCTCTGTAGTACTCAGGCAGTTTAGCTCAGTTAATTGGGCTGCTAAAGTAAAGTTTATTTATTAGTCATAAGTAGGCTTAACATTGCAATGAAGTTATTGTGATAATACCCTAGTCGCCACACTCCTGTTCGGGTACACTGAGGAGAATTTAGCACCCTAACCGGCACATCTTTTGGACTGTGGGAGATGCAGAATGATGTCAACAGTGTAGATTCAATTTCTGCCCCGGCTGAGGTTATTCATGAAAATCCCACCTTCCCAACCTTATCCCTCGCGGTGACCCTCGAGTTAAATCAGCACCAGTCAGCTCTCCCCCTCAAAGGGCATATGGTCGTCAGGGACTTTAATACACAGGAATGTCAGCCACGATTGTGAGCTTAAGTATCTGGGATAGCGCTTGAAGGGATGAATGTCCAACTCAGATCTGAGAGTGCTGCCACAAAGAAATTCACTAAAACTTAGCTGTGTAGAGGATCAGAGGATTATCACTTAAGTGGCGAAAAACTGCAGCAGGCGACGGTGCAGAGGGACCTCGGGGTCCTTGTGCATGAGTCGCAAAAACCCAGCCTGCAGGTGCAGCAGGTGGTCAGGAAGGCGAATGGGATGCTGGCCTTCATAGCGAAGGGGATTGAATATAAAAGTAGGGAGGTCTTGCTGCGGCTGTATAGAGCATTGGTGAGGCCGCAGCTGGAGTACTGTGTGCAGTTTTGGGCGCCGTACTTATGCAAGGATATTTAGGCCTTGGAGGGAGTGCAGAGGAGGTTTACTAGGCTGATACCAGAGTTGAGGGGGTTGAGCTATGAGGAGAGGTTGAATAAACTAGGCTTGTACTCGTTAGAGTTTAGAAGAATGAGGGGAGATCTCATTGAGACGTATAAGATGATGAATGGGATGGATAGGATAGAGGTGGAGAGACTCTTCCCGCTCAGAAAGGATAATAGGACTAGGGGGCACAGCCTCAAGATAAAGGGGGGATGGTTTAGAACGGAGTTGAGGAGGAACTTCTTCACTCAAAGGGTGGTGAATCTCTGGAATTCTCTGCCCGTTGAAGTGGTGGAGGCTGCCTCGCTAAATATTTTTAAGACACGGGTTGATGGGTTTTTGATAAGAGAGGGGATTAAGGGTTATGGGGAGAGGGCGGGAATGTGGAACTGAGCCACGACAGACCAGCCATGATCTTATTGAATGGCGGGGCAGGCTCGAAGGGCTAGATGGCCTACTCCTGCTCCTATTTCTTATGTTCTTATCAGAAGGACCTTGGGGTCCGGGTCCACAGGACTCTTAAATCGGCCTCGCAGGTGGAGGAGGTGGTCAAGAAGGCGTATGGTGTACTGACCTTCATTAATCGAGGGATTGAGTTTAGAAGTCGGGAGGTAATGCTGCAACTTTATAAGACCCTTGTCAGACCTCACTTGGAGTACTGTGCGCAGTTCTGGTCACCTCACTACAGAAAGGATGTGGAAGCTATTGAGAGGGTGTAGAGGAGATTTACAAGGATGTTGCTTGGATTGGGAGGCATGCCTTATGAGGATAGGTTGAGGGAGCTCGGTCTCTTCTCCCTGGAGAGACGAAGGTTGAGAGGTGACCTGATAGAGGTTTATATAAGATGTTGAGAGGAATAGACAGGTGGATTCTCGGAGGCTATTTCCCAGGGCTGAAATGGTCGCTACGAGAGGAACACAGGTTTAAGGTGCTGGGAAGCAGGTACAGAGGAGATGTCAGGGGTAAGTTTTTCACTCAGAGGGCGGTGAGTGAGTGGAATCGGCTGCCGTCGGTGGTGGTGGAGGCGAACTCGCTGGAGTCTTTTAAAAGACTTCTGGATGAGTCGATGGGATTTAACGGGATTGGGAGTTACAGATAGTTCTATGGCCTGGTAGGTAGGGATATGATCGGCGCAACTTGTGTTACAACTACAACTGTTTGTGCTGTAGTGTTCTATGTTCTGTGTTCATCAGACACATCTTTTCAACCTGAAGAAAGAAATGGCATGAATCACAAGATGATTTATGGAATGATGATTTATTGTCCTGTTTTGTCGACCCCGAATAAAAACATTCAGATGTGAAACTATACAATTGCTTCAAATGAGAAGATAAGATTCCTGATATACATTATAAACCAATCTTCATCTGAAGTTAATATTCAATCAGCCAGCCCAACCATCTCATTAACCCATAAACTCATAAAAGTGCAATAACCAGGAGATAAGCTTTTAGAGTTGCCTTGTATCAGGGTAGTTTCTTTGTAAACCGGTGAAAGGCTTTGATGAAGATTATATTGTCTGATATTTAGCAAAGTCCAATGATGCCAACGTAACAGGGGAAAAAACCCACCCACACATGAAACACTCCCCTCCCTCCCAACACTATTCCTTTGTCTCAGAATTCATTCACAGTGGTGTCGGAGTGGATTGTCCAAGGTATATTATCGGCTGGTCACTCGGTGTGGTTGTAGTGGCGATATTTTTGTCACAGGCACTATACCATACCTCATCTGTAACACAGGCAAATATACTTCACCCGCGTTGTTGCTTAACAAACCCTGTATCCAACATCCAGTGACCAAAGACGTAATAGCAAGAGTGGCACGGTGGCATAGTCATTAGCACGACTGCTTCACGGCGCCAGTGACCTGGATTCAATTCCCGGCTGGGGGTCACTGTCTGTGCTGAGTTTGCACATTCTCCCTGCATCTGCGTGGGTTTCCTCCGGGCGCTCCGGTTTCCCCGCCACAGTCCGAAAGACATGCTGGTCAGGTGCATTAGCCCTCAGTGTACCAGAGTGTGGCGACTGGCCGATTTTCCCAGTAGCTTCATTGCAGTGTGAATGTAAGCCTACTTGTGGCTAATAAATAAACTTTAGAATCCATAATGTTAAAAAAAAGTACTTCTTCCCTTTCATTTTAACCAACAAATACGTAAAAGTATATATTCCCATGGACACAATATGCAAACATGAATATTAAGATCACACATTGAATGGTGATGTCCATTACTCTTTTCATTGTTTACTAGTCTGCCATGAGCTTAGCCTCATCTACAATACCAGTTAGCTGTGTACAGCAAACGGCTCATATATTGGACAATGTGAAATTCTCCTCTATCCTATGGAAGATTCAAGGTATTGGTCAAAGTATAGGAGTTTAGAAGGATGAGGGGGGATCTTATAGAGATGTATAAGATAATGAAGGGGATGGATAGGGTAGAGGTAGAGAGATTCTTCCCGCTTAGAAAGGACAGCAGGACTAGAGGGCACAGCCTCAAAATAAGGGGGGGCAGTTTAGATCAGAGTTGAGGAGGAACTTCTTCACTCAAAGGGTGGTGAATCTCTGGAATTCCAGAGAATTCCACTTCACTTCCGTTGAAGTGTTGGAAGCTAACTCGCTAAATATATTTAAGTCACGGGTAGATAGGTTTCTGATAGACAAGGGAATTAAGGGTTATGGGGAGAAAGTGGGAAAGTGGAACTGATCCACTTCAGATCAGCCATGATCTTATTGAATGGCGGGGCAGGCTCGAAGGGCTGGATGGCCTACTCCTGCTCCTATTTCTTACGTTCTTATGTTCACTGTTACGCAATACCGGCAATGTAGTTAGACTGATCTAGAGCACTGACCTTCAGGCTTTCTGTGCTCAGGGCTGATTGACTATAGAAACTATCAGATCTGGCAGATGTCACAGAGAGCTCAGCAGTAAGAGAGAGAAAGGTTTGAACAAGTCTGTCTGCCACCAGACGCACATTTGAGGTCAAAGCCTGTTGTCTAACAGAGTAGAGAATCCGATATGTTGTTAAGTTTGTATTTTACCCTGTCAGACCCGATTTAGAACATTGCCAGCAACTTTGGGCCCCGTATCTAAGGAAGGATGTGCTGCCCTTGGAGAGAAGGTTCACGAGAATGAACCCGGGAATGAAAGGCTTGACGTATGAGGAACGTCTGCAGACTCTGGGTCTGTCCTCAATGGAGTTTAGAAGAATGAGTGGGCATCTCATTGAAACTTCTCGAATATTGGATGGCCTGGATAGAGTGGGAAGATGTTTCCATTCATTGGGAAGGCTAGGACCTGAGAGCACAGCCCTCTAAAAGGCAGAGACAGGTTGGTAAGGGGATCAGAAATTACAGGGAAAAAGCAGGAAAATGGGATTGAGAAATTATCAACTATGAGAAGTCTTGATGGGCTGAATGGCCTCATTCTGTTCCTCTATCTTATGGTCTTATATTGAGTCAGCAATCTGCTCCTGAATCAGGTCCAAATGTTGCTTTGGTTGCAAATTGGCCTCAGTTACATCGAAACCAGCGAAAGTCTGAGATGAGATGGTGCTTGATTGGTAACTCTATTTGGATCGGTTATCCTATGGCGGAGATCCCATTTCCTCCCCAGAATGGGGCATTGGCCAAACTCACCGTCCCGGCCGCGTTCCCACCCAGAGCAGCCCGATTATTATTCAAGCTTGTAATCCAGAGAGTCTGACGGCCCACCCACCTCACCCCATCTACCCAACACACCCCCCCACCCCAGTCATACACCCGGCCTTCCAGTGGGAATGACACCAGGCTTGCTTCCGTGTTGCTAATCACAAGCGGGGACATAACATGCTGGACCCCAAGGGTTCGGGGAGAACCACCAATCCTCATAAAATAGGGGCATCTCCACCATCACTCAAATCATGGGTCACCTGCCCCCCCCCCCACACGTGTATGAGGGCGGCCTGACCTCTTCTCATCTTCCCTCTCTCTTCAGACTCCCCCCACTTAGACCCCCCTTTCCTCTTAGACGCCTCATCCAGACCCCCTCCTCCCTTCAGACCTCTCATTCAGACCCACTCCCCCCTCAAGCCCGCCACAGGCCCCTTTCCCTCTAAATCCCACTCAGGACCCCTACCCCCCTCAAACCACCCCCCCCCCGACCCCCCCCGACCCCCCCCCCCGACCCCCCCCCGGACCCCCCCCGACCCCCGACCCCCCCCCCCCGGACCCCCCCCGACCCCCCCCCCGACCCCCCCCCCCCCCCGACCCCCCGACCCCCCCCCGACCCCCCCGGACCCCCCCCCCCCCCCGACCCCCCCGACCCCCCCCCGACCCCCCCCCCCCCCCCCCCCCCCCCCCACTTAGGCCTCCTCCCCATTCAAAACACCACTGATTCCGTCCCATTCAGCTGTGGTTACTTGCACTTCTTTTCACACTTTGCAATCATCTTAACCACCTCCAAGTTCCAACTGCAGTATTTACAAAGGCTCTAGCCTGATTGACAACAATGGATCTTCACGTCATGAGTTGAGGTCCATTGAACTGTCCAGGAGTTCTATTTCGAAGCTCTGTGTTCATGTTGACACAAATCAAAGCGTTCCAATGGACTGGAGAGGGTTGCAAAAGGTTTCAGCTTGTTCGGAAAACTCAGAGACTTCAAATCCGAGCTGTGTGAATACACTGGAACTGAGGGCACAGCTGCACAGGTCGGAACCCACACCACACCAGGTGAAATTGGTATCTCTGCTGTCAAATGAATTCAAAGGGGTCTGCTCACACCCGCAGCTTCTGACAGGGGAGAAAGGGAAATCCCTGCTGCAGAATGAAGTGCTGCTGTGATTTAAAATCCTACCACCGCGACCGGGGAGCATGGAGATTAAAGTAAACCTGTCAATTCAGAATTTTCACAGCTGACAGGCATGGTGTGGATATTAATCGCAGACCTGCCAGGGTTGGTCTTCAGATCTACCAGGACTAGGAGGGGCAGTCCAGCCCAGTGGAGAGTGATGAGTCAATCTCTTGTCACTAGTGCAAGCCCGCCCAACCCCCAGGACCCTTACGGGACACTTTCTCTGCACCTTGCAGGGGTATAGGGGCAAATGGCCACTGGGCCTACCTTCTTGACTCCCCCTTGGCGCCCAAAGTGCCAGAGCAGGGTCTACAGTGCCAAGGTGCCAGGGGGCAGTGCGCTGGTGTCATTCCCACTGGAAGGCCAGGTGCAAAACTGGGGGAGGGTTGGGTTGGTGTGGTAGATGGGGGTGAGGGGAGTGGGGGGGGGTGTGAATCAGACTCTCGTGGATTACAATAAGCAAGCTTGAATAATAATAGGGCTGTTGCCTGCTCTGGGTGGGAACCCGTTGGGGATGGCGGGGGTGGGTCACATGAATTGGCCAATGCCCCATTCTGGGGGTGGGGGGGGGGGGGGGGAAGTGTGGGATTTCTGCCAGAGAATGACCTGTCCAAATGGGTGTGGCTTAAATAGGGGCTTGAGTAGAGGGTCTGAGGGAGAAGGGGGGCTGAGTGGGGGGGGGTATCTGAAGGGAAAGGGGGCTGAGTGACAGGTGTCTGAGGGAGAAAAGGGGCTGAGTTTGGGTGTCTGAGGGGGAAGAGGGGACTGAGTGGGTGTTCTGAAGGGGTTGGGGTCGGGGTGGAGTCATCGTCATGGCTGAGTGGTGAGTGCGGGGGGAGTGCGGGGGGGGAGTGATTATCTTGACTTTGTGTGTGGGAGGAAGATGTCCCATGATGGTGAGGTGTTGGTGCTGTACCCCTAGTTAGTGAGGGGGGGCATCAGTTAATTTTTTGTGGGGCAGGAGGCCTGTCTCTGAGGCAGGGAGATTGGGGTCCCCTTTACAAACAACTCCCCGACCTCTGAACGCGGTACTGACCAGCTGGTTACCCTGGGATGCGTTCATTACCATTATTATAGATGGGTGTTTCTCCGAGACAGGCACCAGTGGGAAGCATTCCACCGGTGTGGGGCACTTAGCTTGAAAACGGGAGAATTCTGCCAAGGATAAATAACCCCAAATCCCCTTCCTTATTGGAAAATTGGCAGTTGGCAACAGGATGCAAAATCATACAACAGGGGGTATCTTGGTGATCGTAAACTCGACCGTAGGAAATGGAGCTCTTTATAGATCAACGTAGTAATTCTATCTGTGGTGCCAGGTGAAGCTGGAATCTTATTTTTTTTTAGAACCCTACAGTGCAGAAACAGGCCCCTCGGCCCATCGAGGTCTGCACCGAACACAATCCCACCCAGACCCTATCCCCATATCCCTACACATTTACCTGCTAATCCTCTAACCTACACATCCCAGGACACTAAGGGGCAATTTTAAGCATAGCCAATGAACCTAACCCGCACATCTTTGGACTGTGGGAGGAAACCGGAGCACCCGGAGGAAACCCACGCAGGACACGAGGAGAATGTGCAAACTCCACACAGGCAGTGACCCGAGCCGGGAATCGAACCCAGGACCCTGGAGCTGTGAAGCAGCAGTGCTAACCCACTGTGCTACCGTGCCGCCCAGAAAGAAATTTCTGGGTGGTGCACACCACCATCCCTCCCCCAGCCCCTCTCCCATCAGCCAACTCTGATTTATCCATTAACCAAGGACATCTGCAATGGATAAAGCCACACTCTGTCAAGATAAAAATCATAACCACCCCCCTTTTCAGAAAGACACTGGTTGGAATTTTCCCACAGGAATCGTAGCAGGAGGGACATGCAAAGTCCGTTGACCTCGGGTGGAATGTTTGGCCTAGGGGGTGAAGCACGGCCTGGAAACCCAACTCACTGACTTGGAGAACATTGGAAGGAGACACAGCACTGTGATTTGCTCTGAGTTTGATATTTTTATTGCACGAAGCATTCGGAATAAAGTGGATGAGCTGTGGCGCAGATCGACACAAATGGATATGATCTGGTGGCCATTTACAGAGACGTGGCTGCAAGGTGACAGGGACTGGGAGATGAATGTACAGGGTTATCAAATGTTTAGGAAGGATAGGCAGGAGGAAAGAGGGGGGGGCGTAGCTCTGCTGATTAAGGATAGCATCAAGGTGGTAGCAAGGGATGATATCGGAGCCAAAGAGCAGAAAGTGGAATCGTTGTGGGTGGAGATTAGGAACAGCAAAGGGAGGAAGACGCTAGTGGGTGTCGTCTATAGGCCCCGAATAATGATCTGGAGGTGGGACGGGCTGTTAAACGCGCAAATAAGTGCAGCGTGCAGGAATGGGACAGCAGTAGTTATGGGGGATTTCAATCTGCCTATTGATTGGTCGACCCATGTTGGACACGGTGGGCTCGAGGAGGAGTTCTTGGAATGCTGCCGGGATAATTTCCTTGAACAGTGTGTGTTGGGAGCCGACGAGGGAGCGAGCTATCTTGGATCTGGTTGCTATGTAATGAGGCGGGTAGAACTAGGGACCTTGCGGTGAAGGATCCTCTTGGAGAGAGTGATCATTGTATGGTGGAGATGGAGGAGGAGAAAGTGGGTTCCCGGATACGCGTCCTTTGTTTGAATAGAGGGGAGTACGGTAGGATGAGAGAAGAATTGGCGAATGTGGACTGGGGGAGTGCACTGGAGGGAGGGTCTGCTGAGGAGCAGTGGAGGATCTTTAAGGAGATCTTTCTTGGTGCTCAGCAGAAATTTATTCCGATGGTCAAAAAGGACTGTAGGAGGAGAGGTAATAAGCCGTGGATAACGAAGGAGGTGAAGGAAAGTGCTAAATTAAAAGCGGAGGAATTTAGAGTAGTGAGGAATAGTGGGCGAGAAGAGGATTGGGAGAGGTTTAAATGTCAACAAACATTGACAAAGAAGTTGATAAAGGAGGGTAGGAGAAGCTATGAAGCTGGGCTAGCACTTAATATAAAAAAGGATAGCAAGAGTTTTTGTAAATATATAAAAAGGAAGAGGCTGGCTAGGGTGAACGTTGGTCCTTTAGAGGATGAGAAAGGGGAGCTAGTGGTAGGGGATAGGGGATATGGCTAAGGTCTTAAATAACTTTTTTGTTTCTGTCTTCACAGAGGAGGACGTAAATAATTTGCCGGGTTGTAGCGATGGAAAAGGTGGTAGGACTGGAGGGTCTTAATGACATTACTGTTACTGGAGAGGTGGTGCTCGACAGACTGGAGGGGGCTGATTGTGGACAAGTCCCAGGACCGGGATGGAATGCATCCGAGGGTTTCTGAAAGAAATGGCGGAGGTGATAGTGGATGCCTTGGTGGTTATTTTCCAGACATCGCTGGATTCCGGGGAAGTACTAGGAAGATTGGAAAACGGCTAATGTTACGCCGTTGTTTAAGAAAGGTGCCAGGCAAAAGGCGGGGAATTATAGGCCGGTTAGTTTAACATCTGTGGTAGGTAAAATGTTAGAATCCGTCATTAAGGAGGAATTGCGAGGCATCTTGAAGGGAATTGCTTGATAGAGCAGACGCAGCATAGTTTCATTAAAGGGAAGTCGTGTCTGACAAATTTACTGGAGTCTATGAGGATGTGTCTAGGGCGGTGGATAGAGGAGAGCAGTGGATGTGGTCTTTCTGGATTTTCAGAAGGCGTTTGACAAGGTACCTGCACAAGAGGTTATTGCAGAAGGTCAGGGGACATGGAGTTGGGGGTAGGGTGTTAGTGTGGATAGAGGATTGGTTGTCAAATAGGAAGCAGAGAGTGGGGGGTCAATGGGTGCTATTCGGATTGGCGGTTGGTGACTAGTGGGGGTGCCCCAGGGGTCGGTGCTGGGGCCTCAGCTTTTTACCATTTATATAGATGATCTGGAGGAGGGGAACCGAGTGTAGGGTGTCGAAATTTGCTGATGACACCAAGATTGGGGGAAAGGCAAATTGTGTGGAGGGTGTGGAGAGTCTGCAGAAGGATCTAGATAGGCTGGGCGAATGGGCCGGGAAATGCAAATGGAATTTAATGTGGGCAAGTGTGAGGTGGTCCACTTTGGTAGGAAGAATGGTAGGAAGGACTATTACTTACGTGGAGAAAACTGCAGCAGGCGACGGTTGCAGAGGGACCTCGGGGTCCTTGTGCATGAGTCGCAAAAACCCAGCTTGCAGGTGCAGCAGGTGGTCAGGAAGGCGAATGGGATACACAGTGAGCACGTGA